>PVIR01005868.1:50180-69773 GCA_004026965.1 Petromus typicus
AAGGTATGTCCATTTAAGTAGAAATGATTCAAACTTATCATTTTTTATGGCAGAGTAGTACTCCATTCTGTAGAAGAACCACAGCTTTTTTATCCAGTCTCCAGTTGATGGACACTTGGGTTGTTTCCAAGATGTAGCAATCACAAATTGGGCTGCTATAAACATGGGTGCACATATGTCACTGTGATATGAGTCTTTTCATTCTTGTGTGTATATACCTAGCAGGGCAATGGCCAGGTCAAATGGGACCTCCAATCCTAGCTTTTTGAGGATTCTCCAAACTGATCTCCACAGGGGTTGTACGAGTCTACAGTCCCACCAACAACATCTTTATGAGATATAATCACATAACATAAAATTCACCAATGTAAAATACAAATTACTTTTCAGGGTATTCACTTGCTTGTGCAACCATCACAGCTACCTAAATTTAGGACATCTTCCTCACCTCTAAACAAACCCATACCCATCAGCAGCCGCTCTCCAGGATGCCCAGCCCAAGCTGGCAGGCCCTGTGCGGGTCTCCATAGATCCACCCACCCCAGTCCCTGACTAATGGAATCACACAGCACAGGCTCTGCGACCCACTCCACCCTCAGCGGAATGCACGCAGGCTTCCTCCGTGCAGCAGCACGCAGCATTACGCAATTGCTTCCACAGCCACTCATCGGCAACCCAGCGTCCACAGAGATCACACTGTGTTATATGGCTGTCAGACCATGACAAGGAAGGCTTCCACGAGCATCCGTGCACAAGTCTGTGTGTTAATGGACATTTCCACTTCTGATATATATACACAGGCATTCATAAATGCAATTATCAATTAAATAACTGATATTTTAAGTCCCTTCCACACCTTAAATTTTTATGTACAAGTACCAATACAAATTAATGAAAAAAGGAACACATAAAAGTAGTATTTAATAGAATGAAGCCCATAGAGATAGCAGGACAGACCCAAGGCACAGATCCAAAAAAGAAAGTCATTTTTACATTCTTTCCAGCTGGAGACAATTTTAAATTAGGTACAAATAATGACGAGCCTGTAATCCCAGCACTCTGGGAGGCAGAGGCGGGACGACTGTAAATTCAATCCTAGCCCAGGCAATTCAGCGGTTTGATCAAGATTTTGCCTCAAAATAAAAAATTTAAAAGACCAGAATGCACAGACCCTGGGTTAAATCTACAAGTGGGCTTGGGGGTAATACAAAATGAGTTACCTTTCCATTGGATTTCTTTTCATAAAGATTTGCTCTTCTATTCTATACATAAAACAAGAGCTGCTCGCCTGCCACTGGCCATGGCCCCAGGTGGGAGGTCAAGTGGCCTTAGGCACCATTTCCACTCCGCGGTAATGGACCTAGGAAGGGATCATAGTGGACCAACTGTGCCTATCGCCATCACTGGGAAAAACACCACAGCGCCGCTCGTCTGCTGTCTCACCAGCGCTGTCCCGCACCCGCCCTCCAGGGAGCAGAGCGCTCCAGACCAGATGGAAAGCCATCTGTGGGTGGGCAGCCCCCACGCGGCTGCAAATGTCATCTCCAACAGCAGCTCGTCTGTGCTCACACCAGCTTCTCGCTGGGATCTCGGACCCTAAATGTTTCCATTTACCTCTGGCCCCACCCCACGGTCCCAGCTGACCAGTGGCGGTGGGCACCACACTCAGCTAGGTGTGCCTCAGCCAGTTTCCCAGACTTCCCCGGCCCCCTGCACTGAACCTGCCCCAGGCACACCTCAGCACTGCGCCACACTCTGCTGTAAAAGAGACTGGCCACCTTCAAAACAGCTGACATCGAGGTGTGTATTCCAGGGTCTCCAATCTCACCAAATCTTAGTTCCATCTACAAGCTCCTGCCGCCAGCACACCACACAGCAAAGCAAACCTGAGCCCTGAAAGTAGCAGGTGCTGCCCAGTCTTTCTGTGTGGGAATCTGGCCAACGTGATTACTCTCAACTGTGTATTTACCTGACCTTTGTCACTCCTGTGTGACACACTTCAGCCAGACAAGTAAGGCAGGGCCAGGGCCTTCCCACAGGGCGAAGGCACAGCTCCTTCACACAGAGGTACATACAGGCCCACGCACACATGCTCGTGCACACACGCACACACACACACACATGCTTGAGTTCTGCTGGGCAAAGCAGAGGTCCCTGGGCCAACACAGGTACTCTGGGAGTCCCCAGGAGAGGCACAAGAGCCGGCCAGCCTCCAGAATTCGAGCTCAGAGGCAAGCAGCACCCCAGGCAGAAGGAATGGAAGAGCAAAGGGTGTGGGCCAGTGACAGAGGCTGGAAGTCAAGGGTCGGACAAGGAGCGCTCTGCATTGCGGACAGGAGTGTGAGGTCCGTGAGCAGAGGACCAAGAGGTTTAGGTTTTGGAGAGATCAGCCTTTCACCTCTGTCCACTTTCTTTTTCCTTGAGAAGGGAAACAGTGCTAGCAAGATAATAAAATTTCCTTCATGTCACTATTTTTATATTTGGCTCTCTTCTCTCAACCTCTACCACAGCAGAACGACTTTGCTAAGATGTAAATAAGCGTGTAAGTGTACGACATGCAATCACAGTGTTATTCACAAATGAATCCCATGCCAACCACAAAATTTTTCTTAAAACCATGATTAGCATGGTTTTCATAATTAATAATCTCCCCCCAAAGAAACCACATTTTCATAAGTTTCTGGCCCTAAATTGAAGTTATTTTTAAAGCAACAACAATGAAATAATTCTTGTTTAAGGGACAGAAGTGATGGCCCAATCGTCAGAGACGTACTGGCAACTTTCACATCCTCTGCCCCTGTACAATCTGTTCCTCTCACAGAGGGATTAGAGTACAGGCAAATATTAATATTCTACCTATTTTTCAATTAAATTACAAACTGTCTTTTCAAGCAAAGAGGTAAAACTCAGCAGGAACAGTAGGGAACTTGGGAGCATTTCCCAGGAATCAGAACGGCTTAGTCTACGAAACAAAGTAGTGATTCAACCCATCTTTCCAGAGCAGTCCGTGTAGCTCTGAAGAGCGTCACATTCACCACTCCGTCCCAGACCTAACCCCACAGGCTCTGTGACAGTGACGGCGGACCTGTCAGAGCTTTCAGTGACACCCACAGCCTGCTGCGGCATGCCTGTCACAGGGTCACCACCACTACCTGGCAAGGCTGGCTTGCCCAAGGTTAACTGGCCAAGAAACCTAGGTCTCCAACACCATCCTGCGAGGAGAGTGCGTGGGATAGGGACAGTGAAGGAGACAGCCCTGTGGCTCTCTCCACACTGGTGCCCTCCGTGCCCTCTTGCCCATCTATGGCTCAGCAGCCAGGTCTTAAAAGCAGTTCTCATTCCCACAGGTGCCCAAGTTATCTTCCTAGAGACCAGATGTTGCCCTACTCAGGTACCCAGCCCTCCTGCACGCCCTCGATGCCAGTGCCCTGGATGCCAAATGCCTGCGTACCAGGTTCCTCTCACCCTAGAGCGCTCTCCCTACAACTTCTCGGGCAGCAGCAGACACTATTCTCTAGGTCCACACACCTGGACCTCACTGTGAACCCTCAGGACCAGAACCCTCCCACCCCACCAACCCTCCCACCCCCGCCCCCTCCCACCCCAGGGGCGCTGCTCAAAGCACCATCCGGAGTCGACACTGCCCTTGCCTTCCACCAAGCCCAGTGCAGACCCTGCAAGTAAATGATAGATTCGTCCTCATACCATAACGTATGGGACCCCATACCATAACATACGGGCCCCCACTGCCATCAAACTCCAGAAATCCTTCCACCACCTGCTATTTTATCCTGTATTTTTCTTGTCTCCTTTTCTATTTCTTCATAAAACATAATGCCGGGTACAGCCCTTCAACAAATCCCACATTTTCAGGAGGCATCTAAGTGTCAGGCCACAGGCACAAGGAGAGACACAAAAACCAGCGGTCCGTGATCCGAAACATCACAGAACCCAACCAAGTGACATGGCTCTCCCCATCCAGCCAGCCCTCCTCAGGGGACGAGGTGAAGACAGGGAAGCAGACTAGCAGCCACTGTCACCCACGGTGCCCAAGACCACAAAATGCTCTTCACTGAAGAAACACGTCACATGTGACGACAGGAAGAGTAAGCCTTCAAAGAGCTGCTTACTGAGGACATTCCTAGTACTAAGTCATACCACTCTGCTGCCCAGAAAAATTGATTTGCTTAACCTGAAGAGAAGACAGCTCAAATATACAACTAAAATGCCAAAAATTAGCCTCAGCACGTCACCAAATGCTTACTGCAGAGAAAGCCTGGGTGAGCTGGGATCATTCTCTTTCTCTTTTTATTTTTTTGGCTTTGGGTTTTTTATGTTTTTTGTATTTTTTTTTTTTTTTACAATAAGCACGATCTGCCCACATTTTTCCCCACCAGATGGAAGTTCATCACGCCACATGTCACCTAGCAACCTAACCTCGACTTTACAGGTACCCAGCTACCCAATTCTCCACGCAGAGTTTATCTTGTTCTGCTAAGCAGAACACAGAACAGAATAAAAGTTAAGCGTTAACATTTGTTTACTTCGTAAACACCTTACACGGGAAGGGAAAGTTATGAAGAAACACTGATGATTAATGTTAATCACTGCCTAACAATTTAAGAGGAAAAAGTATACATGGGCTTAGAAACTAGGTCCTGGCCACATTTAAGAGTCAACAGTCTTGTCATCCAGTTGCTGAGCTCTATGTAAGTGCAAAAGGTCCAACTTAAAACTCACTACTGAATACACGTGTTCCAAGAGCACTAAAGTGATTCTGGGAAGCCCTGCATCTGTGACCGCTGCTGCCTGGCAGCTCCAGTGCCCAGTGTCACAGCGCATCACCCCCCTCTCCCCTTCCCCACTGTCAGCACACACACACCTTTCACTGCGTGGCTCTATCCTGCGAGGTCCTCTCCTCGACTGCATACTTTTTCTGTGCTTCCCAGTTTTCATGAAAGGCAGGTCCAGCTCTGTGACCAAGACCTCTGGACTCCCCACTCTGCACCCCAGGGAACTCCTCAGCTTCCAGGGCAGGACAATCGACACCAAGCACCGCTGCACTCGGCGACCCCCGAGCCTCCAGGGCTGGCCTTTAACATCCACTTTCCACAAAACAACCTAACGTGGGTCCCTAAAGGCCAGCACCCAGGACAGTGCCTTGGACATAATAAATGCTTAATTTTGTGGAACACATTGATGATTCAATCAAACAATTCCAAACAGGCAATTCAACCAATGTCTATTGGGTGCATGATGAAACATGACTGATTTTAAGCATGTGAATTACGATGTGAAAAATGTCCACCACATCCTCTCTGCTCAGGCTCCACGGCTGCTGCCTAAGATACATCACCCTGCTCCTCTTCCCTTTAGGGACCTACAATGTTGGTTTCCAGAATACAAAATCTACTTTACTCTTTTGTAACACTGATATCCTAAACTCATACGTGCAACCCTTAAAAATGCTACATGTAAGATTTGCGGGTCCCCGCCATAGTCAGCTTTGTAAAATAAACAGCTGCCCAATCTTCCAATTGTTTGATTTTCAGCAAGAGAACAACCAAACCACCTGGAACAGTTTACAGCTGTTCATAAAGACACGATCATCTACCCTTGCATCAGGTACATAAAAATCTCCCAAAATTATCTTTAAAAGGCTAAATGTATGCTGTTTCCAATGTGTCAAAATGAAAACAATGTTGCAAAAATGTTTCCTTCTTAATGTCAGACAAAACCGGAGAATGCCACCCCGAGCACCTTGCCTGAAGCTGACAAAGCCTCCTTCGCCTCCCTGGCTGTCCCCAAAGCCCCCAAGGGCCGGGATCCTCCATGGTGGGACCAGATCCGAAACTCTGCCTGACCGCTTTGCTTTCCCCAAGCAGAACCCATCACAAAGGAGATATCCTCAGGTACTGGGGACCAACTTCGGCATGGGCTGTTGTCAAACAGACACGGTCGATAAAACAATTTAACAAAACGCCTTTTCACTCTGACACACTGCAGAAGAATGCAGTTCAGTGGAGACAATGTTATCTTCCACCGAGAGGAGGGAAATCTCCACTCCAGCATCGGCCCGGAAAGCGCGGAAGAGGCTCCCACAGGTATGCGCTGAGGTCCCGGCAGAACTTTCCACTCGGTGACCGAGGTCGGGGCGCGAGACCCCTGGCCACCGGGCTCCGCCGCGCCCCGCGCCCACCAGCGCACGCCCGGCCTCCGGTGCCCTCGGGGCGGGTCCTCGGCTTCCAAGCCCGCGGGCCGGCGAGGCGAGGGCAGCGAGGGAGGCGGCGCGGCCCGGGCCGCGAGCTCCTCTCGCCCCAAGTCGCCCCTGTCCTGCCGCGGGGCCTGGAGCCGCCCGAGGCCTGGGGCTGGATTTGCGGGGCGCGCGGCCGGCTCGGGGCCGCGGGTCGGCCCGGCCGCCGCGGAACTTCGCGGGCCGCAGCGGGGCGGGGCGCCCTCGAGGCCGGGCCGGGCCGGCCCGCCGCGCTCCCTCTCCCGCCTCCCGTCCGCTCCGCGCTTCCAGGAAGCGCCATATTGATCCCGGCGCCTCCCTCCCTCCTTCGCTCCCGCTCGCGCCCGCCCGCACCTTAGCGATGGCCTTCCGGTAGCGGGTCACCGCCTGCTGCACCAGGCTGCAAACTCTCATGTGGCCGTCCCCGCACGGCACGACCACCCGGGTCCGCCCGAAGCACACGGTCACTTTCATGCCGCCGCGCTCGCTGGGACCGCGGCCGGGGCGGGGACGGGCGAGCGGGGTCCAGCGGGGGCGCTAGGGGCGCGGGCGGGCTGCGGCGCCGGGGACCCGCTGGGCCGGCATGTCCGGGCGCCGTCCCCCGCTTCGCCGCTCGCTCGCCGCCTGTGCCCGCGGCGCCCGCAGCCTCCGGCCACCTGTTCGGCGTCTCGGCGCGCTCGGCGGCGGCGGCGGCCTGGGCCGTGTGGCTCTGGAGCTGGAGGCCGGCGAGGGCGGGGAGCAGGCGGAGGCGCGGGGCGGCGCACAACACGGCGCACATGCGGAGGGGTGGGACCCCGGCCCGGCCCGGCCCCGCCCCGCCCCGCCGGGAGCCCCGGCCCCGCCCCCGCGCCCCGGCCGCCGAGCCCGGAGCCCCGCCCCAGGGTCCCGCGCCCCGGCCCCGCCCCTCCGCCTCGAGCCCCCGCCCTCACCACTCTCCCCCGGCCCCGCCCCCGCCGGGAGCCCAGGAGCCCCGGAGCCCCGGATCCCAGTCCTCACCCCCCGCCCGACCCCGCGCCTGGCCCCGCCCCTGCCGTCGAGAGCCCCGGAGCCCCGCCCCTGACCCCGCCCCTCCTGGGGATGCGTCCTGCTCCCCCACGCCGGGTTCTTTGTCACTTCCCACCCCTTGCTGTGCCGGGAGGATAGGGCACCCGCGCTCCGGGGGAGCCACGCGGTCCCCAGAGTCGCAGTCCAAGTGCCCCCCTCCTTTCCTCTCCACTTGCAGCGGCTCTGTGGCACCGGTTCTCCGTGAAAAACAGAAGTGGATCGTGGGCTCCGGGGGAGCTAGCCAGGCCCCCGCGCGCCGGCCTTGCTCCCAAGGCCGCTGTTTACCTTCGAGCTTCTTGCTGACCCACGCGCCCGAATGCGAAGAACTTACACATCAGCAACTCAGATACATATGTTTCTTGAAAATTCTGCCACATAAGCAATCCAGAGGAGACGCCGGACGAGGGGCTCCCTGGGCCAGTACACAATGGCACTGTTGCAGCCCCCAGGGCTAGCAAAGGGCAGAATACTCATGTTCTATAAAAAAGAAGAAAAACTGGACAAATTCAAGAAAAGTAACCGAAGCCCATTTCTGGACTTAGTTCCGGACCGATGCCTAAATCACTGAGTGACATAGCGACTCAAAGGGTAAATGTCAGCAATCCGTGGTGACCGAAGTCTGTCCCAAACGAGAGCAAGTTCATGTTTTCCGTTCTTTAGGAATTCCCTAAAGCAGCAGGGCTCCAGGAGTCCCAGTATGTCCCCATGTCGAGTGCCACTGTCCTCAGTCCGAGACCACCTCCTGTTCTTACAAAGGAAACCAGAGGTCCGTCTGCGCCCTGAACCCAGGCGTGAGGTAGGTAGTCATTGTCCTGGGAAATGCTGGCTTGTCTCACCGCCCTCAGAGCTGGCACCTGCCTCACCTGTTCTAATAAACCAGTGCTGTGTGCCGTGCCCCGGGACCCTGCAGGACGGCGAGCCAGAAGCCCCTGGGAGAGCTGAGGTACACCGGAAACGGTCCTGGAAACGCTCAACCTTGTGACAGTAACAACTAAGCTTCTAACCACTGTGATGGCTGTTGCTGACATCTTCCTTGTATTGCCAGGGGAGTCACAGTAACAATTATGTATAGTAATAGATGATGTCTGTTTTCACTCCTGGAAGAGGGCTTACTGGTTCCGAGGTGAGTTTTCTCAAAAACACATTTCAAATGAAAGTCGAGCCTAGGTAGCAGCGAGAGTACCTCAGCCATCACATAGCTCTACGTTCGGACCCTGGTTCAAGTATGTCCTAGACATGGCTCCTAGCCTCAGCTTTGACAACACTAATTCTATTCCCCCTACAGTTTAGCAGAGACTTTCCATGTGGAAAATACCGAAATTTTACAGAATTATACAGCTGAGTAAAATGAAGACAGACTAGAGGTCAGAATAAGATAACTAGTCCAATCACTGTAGGTCAAGTCGTTAGTGCTGGCAACCTCAGACTGTCCGTGCACCATCTTATTTACATCAGTTACTTCCACTGTTCATTAGGCAGGGTTTAGACAATTTTCCAAACATAATCTATAAGACTAGTGATAATCACAGGTATCAACTAACTAGAGAAGCCTGTGCTTTATCTACTTGCGATGGTTCCCTTTTGTCATGATTGTGTCTAGATGTTCCCCGAAAGCCTCATGCAGCCCCAGATGAGGCTTTTCCAGAGGTGGCTGAATCGGAAGCGTGTGATGAATTCAAAGCGCGTGTTAGGCCAAAGGGTGGATGATCCCTAAATTACCACTGATTGATTCGGCACTGCCCTCATCCCAGTAGATGGCACATAAGGGACAGCAAGAGGCTTGTGTGGTATACCACGTGCCTTGCTACCTCTGCCTGTGCAGCGCCCCTCTGCCGGCCACCCTGCCGTGGAGCCGGCGGATTGTGAGCTAAAACCTCCACAGACCATGAGCTAAATAAACCTTTCCCCCTTTAACTTTGAGTGTTGGGTATTTGCCTCAGCAACAAGAAAAGTAACTAAGACACTTTGTATTAATAATTGATGAAACATATGCTCCGTAACTTTAGATGCCAGACCCTTTGGTGTCTTGAGCCGATTTCATAAAAGTTCATGACAGATAATGAATCTCTTTTCACTAATATTCTTCTGAACTAATATCTAACCATAGAATTGGCTCAAGGCCAGGCTAACTTCATGCCCATAAAATGTTCAGCTTGACCAAATGGCTTCTACCTGAGGTAAACATAAAAATAAACCCAGTCCTGAGGTAAAACAAAAGGCTCAAAGTGAAGGGCCAAATGTCATATAAATAAATATCTTATAACGTATTTACTTTCTGTGTCATCCTGTCCTATTTCCTTTCTTAAATTCTGCGTGTTTCAGGTTAAAAAACGTTAAGATGCTTGTTTTCCTTGTTCTTCTGTTTTACAGTTGATTGATTCAGTTGATGTTTGAATACCTCAAAGAGTTCTGAGAATTCTTAGGGTTTATGTGGGTGTTGGGTGAGTCTACCTGCAAATGGGAAGGTATGACCACATGGACTGTCATTCCAGTGACCCAGCCATACTCAAGTGCACCTTGAAATAGATACACAGCTCACATGTGTAGGGACAGCGTTGCCAAGCATTACCAAGTATCTCACTCTTAGAAAGTTAATAATTAAGAATAAAGAAGTCACATTCCAGAACCTTTGAAATCCAGTCATACTTTGAAGGCTACACTGATCTGTGGGGCCTGTCACGTACCTGTTAGTGACGACTGTTAGATTTTATATTTAGGTAACAGCGACACTCATATGCTTTGCCTCACTCGTTTGGTCCAATTAGACATGAGATCATTCATTCAATAAATATTTATCAGTGCCGGGCGTGGTGGCTCACGCCTGTAATCCCAGCACTCGGGAGGCAGAGGCAGGAGGATTGTGATGTGAGTTGGAGGCTGAGCTCAGGGCCAGCCTGAACCACAAAGCGGGACCCTGTCTCAAAAAACCTAAAAAACAAACAAACAAACAATAAATATTTATCGTCCACCTATTTTATATCGAGCTCTGTACCACACACCAAGTTTATAATCCATTCCTCCAGAGGTTGCAAAGGTCTTGGGAATGAGCCAGCTGCAATGGAGAGTATAGTAAGTGACATTTTAGAATATTGATGGTACCAGAAAAAGTGCTCCCACCTCCCGCAAGAGAGGACAGCAGAGGGGGAGGCGGCTCATCTAATGTCTGGGAAGAACCGTACGTGTAACATATCTGCTCATAGCACTGGGGAAAAGAAATTCTTGGTAATATAGTGTTGAACCAAATATGACGCTATCATTTCAATGGGTGATCCAATTTTAAGAAATATTAGTGAATCCTTTACTTTTTTTTCCTGGCTCCTAGGGGTAGTGGATACTTCTAGCACATCTCAGTGTGGACCGGCCGCATTTCCAAGACTCAGTGCCTGCAGGTGGCTAGTGACCACCCAAGGGGACAGCGTGGCTCTGGAAGATGGCACGGGTGCCAGCTAGAGGACACATGCACGGCCAAGGACCTGGCTCCTACGCAGAGTGGGCTCTCTGAGGGTAAGACTGACCCGGCCAGCACTGCCCTACAGTTGCCCCAAGGTTGGCAAGTGGCTGAAGGCATGAATATGTGAGAGGAGTGGGGAGGGCATGAGGCGTCTTGGCACGGAGCATAGCTGTGCCTAGTTAACGTCTAACACGAAGACTAGAGGAGGGGGAGCCTGCCCTGGGCACAGCGCCCCCGCTGCTGAGCGCCGAGGATCATGTCTGAAGCAGGAATCCTCGCGGTGCTGCATGAGCTCATGTGAACTGCGTGCTGAGAGGAAAGATGAATGACGGAAAAGGCAACAGGAAAAGAGAAACGAGCCTTCAGGATCCTGAACTCACAGTCAGTAGACAGAAGGGCCTGTCTCCCTCCCCTCTACCCAGGCTGAGGCTGCATCTAGCAAGCCACCATCCTCCAAATGACACCCGCTGAGCACTCTGGGATTGCAGCACACTGACTCTCATGTACAAATTGTACCCACATCCCACCCGCCCAGGCACAGCTCCTGTCCAGATGCCCCAGGCCCCCTGCGGCAGCCCACCGGCTGTACTGTCTCTGGTGCTCATCCTTGTTCGCCTGCTCTGGGTCTGGGAAGTGCTGGAGGCAGTGCCCTGCTGAGCCTGTCTCAGCCTATCTAATGGTGCTGTCCTGGAGTACCCGAGCCTGCGTCCTAACAACCCTGTGCACATGCATGGAAATGGGGAAAGATCAGTGAAGCAACTTGAAGCATTTCCTGAGGAAGTGAAATTCTCCCCACCCAGAAGATACTGAACATTTAATGATTAAAAGGAAAAGGGTGAAATGAATTCATGTAGCGCTGTCTCCAAGGCTCAGATAAATCCCAGCTGGAAAAGACTTGTCCTGGGATGGTGGCAGGCTGGTGCCCAGGAGCCTCTGCGCCTCCCACTGCTGCGGCGGGAGACGTGTGCTACAGTGAACCCGCGAACTGCAGGCCTGTCTGCCTCTGCCCCGAGCACAGGCAGAACCTGTGGCTGGCTGGCAATCACTGGACGTTGAGCTCTGCCCCGGCCTTGCAGGCATGAAGGGCCCTGTGTGGGCAGGACTTGGTGGCAGGGACATATGTGTGCCTGGCACATAATCCCTGGGAAGGTATGTCCACCACAAATGAGCTTGCGAGAGCATCCTCTCAGGGAGCAGCCCCAAACACTTTCAGAGGACCCGCTCAGCAGTCCACAGACTCCTGACAGGCAGCCACTGGGATAATAAAGGTGGTTGTGCTAAATGACTGCATTTGTGATCCTTTGTCACAGACAAGGGGTACATGAAAATAATGGTATTTGGCCGGATACCATGGTGCATGTCTGTAATCCTTGCACGGCAGGAAGCTGAGGCAGGAAGATCATAAGCTTGAGCTCAGCTTGTGTAACTTATCAATTTAGCAAGACCCTGCCTCAAAATTAAAAAAAAAAAAAATAGATGTGATGGCACATACTTGGAGTCCCAGCACTTGGGAGGCTGAGGCAGGAGGATTACTACATTTGAGGCAAGCCTGAGCTACATAGTAAGTTCAACTTCAGTCTGAACTGCATAGCAAGACTCTACCTCATAAGAAAAAAATAAGTTCAGTAATTAAAACAAACATAATTAGGGCAGTGGATTTAGCTCAGTGGTTCTGGCACCTACCTTGCAAGTGCAAGGGCCCAGGTTTGATCCCCAGTAACCACATACAACAATGTTGACACACCCACCACCAGCAATCAGTACCACATATCACAGTGCCAGGCATGAGAATTCCAGCACTCGGGAGGCAGAGGCAGGAGGATTGCTGAGTTCCAGGCTGAGTTCAGGACTAGCCTGAACTACAAAGCCAGAGCTTATCTCAAAGTAAATAAATAAATAAACCAGGCTGGGGATGTAAACTCAACATGAAGGCCTTGGGTTCACTCTCCACACAGAGGTAAAGAACCCTAATGCATCCATACAACGAACTACCTGTCCTGTGCACTAGAACACCTGGAAATTCTACAGGTCCCTGCAAGGAACCTGTCCTGGGCTCATAGCAAGACAGAAGGGCCCTCCAGCCTTTGAAAGTCCCAGTAGGGGGACTCAGGGTGTGGCCTGAAATCTGTTTTCATCAGCACCCTGCATGATTCTCAGGGCCATCTGAGGTCATAAATCACTACGCTTGTTATCCAGAGGGGAAGAAGTATGTAACAATGGACAGATGTGGTCAGACGGGAAGTGATGACAATGGGAAGCAAGAGATGATCTTTTTTTTTTGAGACAGGGTCTCACTTTGTGGTTCAGGTTGGCTCTGAGCTCAGCCTCAAACTCACATCACAGCAATCCTCCTGCCTCTGCCTCCCAAGTGCTGGGATTACAGGCGTGAGCCACCACGCCTGGCACAGTGGTATGTGGTACTGATTGCTGCTGAGCGTGAGTCTCCACACCCAGTATTGTATGTGCTTACCGGAGATCGAACCCGGGTCCTTGTGCTTACAAGACAGGCACCGGAACCACTGAGCTAAATCCCCGGCCCGCAAGAGATGATCTTTTTTTTTTAGGTTTTTTGAGACAGGGTCTCGCTTTGTGGTTCAGGCTGGCCCTCAGCTCAGCCTCCAACTCACATCACAATCCTCCTGCCTCTGCCTCCCGAGTGCTGGGATCACAGGCGTGAGCCACCACGCCCGGCACTGTGGTATGTGGCACTGGTTGCTGCTGGGTGTGAGTCTCCACACCCAGTATTGTTATGTGGTTACTGGGGAATCGAACCCGGGCCCTTGCGCTTGCAAGACAGGCGCCGGAACCACTGAGCTAACTCCCCGGCCCCCCGCAAGAGATGATCTTGTGTCAAACTTGCTGACTTGTTTCGAACTCTGCGTCCACCAGCAAGGGTACCTTAGTGTAATGGAGGCCAGAATACCGAAGAACAAACCCAAATAAGTGCCCTCTGCTTTTATATATATAACTAAAATCAGGTTATTGTGGTTTGGCGGCCCATGGCTGTAATCTCATTGTTCAAAGAGGCTGAGGCAGGAGGATTGCAAATTCAGTCTCAGCCTGGGTGGCTTAAGCCATTCAGCAAGACCTGGTCTCAAAATAAGAAATAAAAATAAATAAATAAAAATAGGCTGGTGATGTAGCTCGGCTCACAGGTCCTGGGTTCAATCTCCAGTACTGATAGAAAGAAAGATTATCAGATTAAACAACCTCAAGAAAACGGGTGACAAAGCAAGCCCCACAGTTCTCCCCACTCTGCCCTCCTGGCATGCCCCTGGCTTGCGCTCATCCTCCAGCCAGCTGGAGCAGGGGCGGGTGCCTCGTGCCTTGTAGCCCAACAGGCCTGTGGAAATAGGGGACAAGGCAAGGTGCCTGGGGACTCACCCCTGCTCACCCTCCTGGGAAACCCCAGCAGCAGAGCTTCTGCGGGGTGCCCTGCCTCTGCAGCCAGGGGCTGAGGTGTCAGGCTGCTCCTGCCCTGTCCAAGGGCTGTCAGGGCACTCCTGGCTTGACCACTGCCACAGGGCACAGTGCACTCAAGCTCTGGTGGGCCCGGGAGGCCTGAGTGTCACACACCCACTCTCCAGCCAGGTGTCCAGGGGTGTCCTAGAGCCTGGATCCTGCCCTTCTCTGCACCCTCTCTGGACTCTTGGATTACAACCCAGATTCTGGCTCCTCCACGTCCCCATTCCCCTGATACTTCTGCACACCCAGATTTTCCATGCTTCAAATCTCTACAAAAAATTCTTCCTTTCATTTTTATTGGGCAATTAGTATTTTGTCAGCTGCTATGTCAGATTCAGGCAGTATAAGATGCAATTTGTCCAGGCTGTTGTCTGGAAGGTGGGGGAAGGTCAATGTCCCCGGACAACCATAACACAGCGCACTGCTCACCGTGGGGACACAGAGGCTCAGAGGCTCTGCAGGCACCGGGGGCAGAGAAAGCTCCCAATAAGGGTGATTTTAAAACTGGACGACTGGCTGCCGGCCACTCAGGAAATTATATGTCTGCACTGAGGAAGGGTAACAAGGAATCATAGATCCGCGAGCTTCTCTAAGAAAGAATCACTTGGCCAGCTATGGACTACCACGGGAGAAACCAGAGACAGTGGGGGTCGAGGATTTAGCTCAGTGGTTCCAGCAACTGTCTTGCAAGCACAAAGGCTGGGTTCAGTCCCCTGGTAACCACATACAATACTGGGCATGGAGACTCATGCCCAGCAGCAATCATTACCACATACCACAGTGCCGGGCGTGGTGGCTCACGCCTATAATCCCAGCACTCGGGAGGCAGAGGCAGGAGGATTGCTGTGATGTGAGTTGGAGGCTGAGCTCAGGGCCAGCCTCAACTACAAAGCGAGACCCTGTCTAAAAAAAAAAAAAAAAAAAACAAACCTGGGGCGATGAGCCCCATGGCAGGAACACCCACCTACAGAAGAGCACTTCAGAGGTGGGGACAGGTGATGGGATGGTAAAGACTCCGGGGTGCAGAGGGAAGTGGAGCAGCATTCCCAGAGGGCTTTGCGGGAAGAGGCGGCCAGGTCAAACCCAAGGCCTTCACGCATCCTACAAGGCTCTGCCGATCAGAACAGCCCCACCAAGCGTGGTGATACAGCCTTGATGGGATGACTGTCACGTAGGGTCGTGTATGGGGTGTGCAGCTCAGGAGAGATCCAGGACCACCAGGCATGATGGCACACACCTGTCATCCCAGCCCTCTCGAGGCTGAGGCAGGAGGAGCACCACGGATCTGAGGCCAGCCTGGGCTACAGAGTGAATTCTGAACTACACAATCTCAAAAAACAGTGATCCAGGAGAATATGGAATTTAAAGCCAGCAAATCTGAATTTGAGTGCGCCCTCCCCCACATGATCACTGGTGGTGTTAGGTATACAGCAGTGAGCAATGCTGCATTGTTATATCCGAATGGTAGGAACAATTCAATCCAATTCAATCACTGATGTCACTCTGATGGCTGCAACAATAAATGAGATAATGAAAAGGAGAATGTTTTATAAAATGCAAGGCACTCCGCGCACATTAGCGAGAGTGATGGCCACTTCACTTCCCAGCTTGTTTGCGTTCTAACATTCTACTCTTTTGTTTTTTTAACTTGGGAGACATCAAAGGCAATGACTTTTCCCCCTAATATTTTAGAGGGTCCCATTCATCATTGTTCTTTTCCTGACTACAAAACTGGCCCTGCTCTGTTTACATAATCCAAATATAATGGAAACAGATAAGAGAAAAATGGAACACCAGCCACATCCCCGCCCTCCAGAGAAAGCCAAGGTTGGTGCTTCCTCTTTCTGCATATCTTTCCACAGAGCATAACAAAGAAATACACTAGAAATGCCTCTCTGTTTTGTTTCTCTCCGCCCTTCTCCGCCACTGGAAACACAATAGGCCTCTCTATTTTCCTGAGGATACAAAACTCAGTGTCTGATCAGAAATTACATCCACAATTTTTTCAAAGGAAAGATTTCTTTCCCTGACAGTGAGAGGTTGTGGTTTTCTTTCCGTCTCCTTCCTCACTTCCTCACGCAGCAAAGTGACAAGGTGGAATGGGCAATAAATGTGGGAGAGATGGGGCCTTAGGGTGTTACCAGATTTGGGGGTGCTGGCGTGGTCTTTGGAGGTGGTTTCTAGGCTTTCTGTCCCGAGCAAAGAGTTGGTCAAGACAAGCACATATGGTAGCAAAGTTTTATCACAGGGAGGCAAAGGACAAAGTCTTCTGAGAGTTTGGGCTGAGTAGACACACAGCCTGCAGTGAGGGCGGCCCGAGGTACTCACAGTGAGCCCAGTGGTGCAGGCTCGAGGGGACAGCCTTCTGCCCCACCCACTCCTCAGCCTGAGGTCTTATCTAGGCCATCCCCTCACAACCTGCTTTTGTGAGAAGTCCACGTGCTGGGCTCTGTGCACTTGTCCTGGAGTTGTAATTAACAGGTCTGCCTGCTTCCCCAGCCAGCTCCCCCACGCCCTAATCAGCTGCCTCACTTGGGCTTCTGATGGCAGCCCCTAGCCCTCCCTGGCCGCCTTTTCAATTTCAAAGGACAGACAAGGGCTTGCCAATTGCTGTCTTCATCTCTTAATCAGAGTCCTGAGAAGCAGTCCAGCACCCTCACCCACAAACATGATGGTCATCAGCAGGAGCATGCAAGCTTCCCAGGGGGAGCTCCAACTCTCTCTACCCCACACAAGCCTCCCTAGCTTTCCTGGTGTAAATCAGGCATCACCTCCAGGAACACAAACAAACTGCATCTGCTCCTCTTCCTCCTCTGCACAGCTCTTTGGGTAAATGGCCCCAAAAGCCTGTCTCCACTGCCTCCATTGGAGACGCAGAGGACTCAGGGCTGGAGAGCCAGCCTGCAGCATTCACATGGAAGAGGCTTCCAGGCTCTCCTGTGACTTCTTCCACTTGTGTCTGAAATCGCTCAGATCTGATGATGCAGCGTGGCTTAGGTCTTAACAACCAGCTTCGTGTGTTGAGACAGTTGTGTTTCTAGCCAGGTGTGGTAGCGCACATCTGTAATCCCAGCACTGCACAAGGCTGAGGCAGGAGAATCACAAGCTCGAGCCCAACCTAGACAATTGAGTTTCTTAGAGAAACCCCAACTCAAAGTTAAAAAATAAAAAAGAGCTGGGAATGTAGCTATAGCTCAATGCAAAAGGTCTGGATTCAATCTCAGTACCGTAAAAACAAAACAAAACAAGACACGTGTGTATTCTAAAAGCCATGTAAGCTTTTCATTGGAATTAGTGAATATCAAATAATGTCTGAATAGAAATATATCTATACTTTAAAAGCCATGCAAAATAAAATTTTTAAACAAAATATTTCAGAAACAGTCTCCCTATGTATCTTTTTCATGTAGTATATACTGAGCATTTTCTCACAGTACAAAAATGTCCACCTAGTTAACATGGATTTTTATTCCCCCCGAAAGCACCCAGCCCATGGAGATGGAAGAGTTCTGTTGCAGTTGAAGACTGGTCCTGGAACAGAAATTTTTTGTTGTCATGTTGTTCTTTGCAGTACTGAAGACTGAACCCATGGTACTTCCTACATCCCACAGCAGTGCCACACCCCACCCTCTCTTTTGGGGGGACCAGGTCTTCCTAAATAGCCACCTTGCCCAAACTGGATTTGAACTTGCCATTGTCACCCAGAGTGCTGGGAATGCAGCATGCGCTGCCACCCGGCTCAGAGCCATCTTGAAACCTACTTTAGGGACTCTGTATGGGGCTGGAGCCTAACACAGACAGCGGGGAAATGGTGTGTTGGAGAGGGAGGTGGGAGGTGGCAAGACGACATTCTTTGAAGGCTGTGATTAGAGGAGCTGCACCCTAGTCCAGCTGGGGTGCTGAAAATTCAAATTACAGGATGGGGATGAGATGGCCTGCTCTTATCTTTTCCCAGGTCCTAAATCCATCTCATTGTCAAAGGTCCAGATGCTTCTCAGATAAGTGCTTTTTCTTTCCAGACCCTTCCTGCTTTGCCTTCCTTCTCTGCGCTGGAGGTTTGGGGAATGAAGGTGGGCAGAGATACTGTAACTGGAGAAAGATACTGTAACGAAGAAAGCAAGAACAAATACTTTCACTGCAAGTCATTAATTCTTCCCCGTTCCTCCTCTACCTCTACTGCTTCCAATAGGATGAGTGAAAGTTACTCTCTTACAGCCGAGATCTCAACCCCAGAAAGGCAAACAATGTTCAGAGCACTGATAAAGCACTATTTGTGACCAACAGAGCATCGTCTCGGGCGCAGTGTGCCTCCTTGTCCCACTCATGCAGCTCCTGAGTGTCATAAACACTCTTGAGGAGACTGTGACTGTCCCCTGCAAATACACACAAGGCGAATCTCAGTCTAGCAGAATAAGCGGCCTGCTGTCAGTGAGGCAGCACCGCTAGGTGTTAGAGCACTGGGCCTGGGTGTGGGGCCGCGTTAGGGCAGTGCGTGCTTAGCAGCCTGGGGCTTGGCCCCACCCCAGTCCCAGCGGGTGGGGGAGGGGCGGGGGGCGGGGGGTGGTTTGCTGAGAACAATGACTCCAGATAGATGCTTCAAAGGTGAAATCTGACATCAAAGGATTAAAAAAGGCCCCGGGAAACTGGTCAAGCTAGGGGATAGTTTTATAAATAATATTCTTTTTATGATGTCTGTAAAATCAGCCACAGGGGGAAAGTGGTGAGAAGCAAAATCTCTCCTATACAGCTGTGTTGGTAAAGTCAGACCATCTCTGCATAAACAATTCATGTACCTTTGATTTATTCTAAAATTCTGTTTATGGGCTGGGAATTTAGCTCAAGGGGTATCATATTTATCTTGGAAGCACAAGGACCAGAGTTCAATCCCCAGCACCGATTTAAAAAAAAAAAAAAAAAAAAAAAGTTAAAATTCTCTGTTTGTAATAGGATAGGATGTAAATCTTAAAGAATTTTAAAGTGATACACATTTTTAAATTTCATTTTTTTCCCAGGTAAATTTCAAACTTCTGAAATTTTTATTGAATGTGAAAGTTTGCAGTCCATCAGAAGTGAACTACAGTAAACCAGCTTGTTATGTTTTCTTTTCTTCAGTTTTTATTTCCTGTTACTCTGTGTTTTCAGGACATAATGTTTACCTCCCTGTGCAGCCCTCAGTTCTTTTCCTGTCCCTCCCTCCCCACTCCCTTCCCTCCAACCTAAGGTCCCTTTTCCATCTCCCTACTTTTGATTACCTAGCTTTGCCTTTCATTTATATATAAAGGTTCTCATCTAAGACATACTCTATGATATTTAAGCTTGTATGTCTGAATTATTCTATTTCATGTCACAGTTTGAAGGTGTGTCTAGTCCGCAGGTGGTACAGTTGCCCCCCCCCCCCCCC
>PVIR01005869.1:0-69397 GCA_004026965.1 Petromus typicus
CAGAAATTCAAACTTCATGGGAAAATTAAGTTTTCTAAGACACCAGGGTCCCTTAGACCCATATTTAGCTCTGCCTATGTGTCTCTGATTCAGCTATGTACCACCATCTAGTGGTGATTATTTGAATAACAAAAGAAGATACACATTACATTAGGGTTCTAAAATTTTCCTCTAGACTTTTACTACTAAAAAGTTTTTTATATACTATAAAATTTATCACCTGATAATCCCTGGAAAAATAAAAACAGAGTTTACTTTCTCACTGCAATAACCTGCTAAGCATATCATTTACCATTCTGAGACAATTTAACATGATATTCTAAACTTGATGAAAATTCTATGAAAGTTACTGATTAAATTATTGAAATACATTTCTAATCATTTTAAACATTATGCAGTTTGATATCTTCAGAAGGACCATCCCTACTGTCGGTCTCTGTGGACAGTTTTAAAGTCTTATATAATCTTTACCCCCCCAGGCTCAGCGGTGTGCTCATCTGGAACAAGAAACCGTTCCAACCTCAATGCTGTCTGAAGGTGTGAGGAGGATACACGCTTTACCACAGCACGTGCCCCGGGAATGTGCTTTACGAGGTTAGGAAGACAGTGGCTTTTAGGACAGCCACACCCTCTAGTCAAAGGGACTTGTTCTCAGAAAAGACAATGACGGGACTTGGTCACTAAGATAGGAGCATCCCGGTAAGAAAAAAACGTAAACTGATTCCCAGAGTTTCTTTCAGTGGCTCAGAATGTGGGTGTCACTGGAACAGAGAACTGCTCAGAAAGACCTGGTCTGGAGAGGACGAGGTGCTTGTTTCAGGCAGTGTGGGCAGAGCCCACTGGCTCTGGAGTCACCGGTGGGCCTCAGTGGCAAAGGAGAACAGCAGGTGTGGGGGCGGGCCACCACTGTTCAAACCCAGCCCCGATAGCATGTAGGAATATGACACACAATCAGCCCTCAATATTGAGGGAGGTTGTTCCGAGACCCCCTCCCCCACTAACACCAAACCCGCTGCTGCCGAAGTCTCCTCCCCTAGGAAAATGGCACTGTATTTGCAGAGAACTCAGATATATCCTGCTGGACTTTAAATCACTTCTAAATCACTCCTAATACCTGGGAGGGTGAGGAGCAATGGACACACAAAGAACTGAGACGTGCACACACGTACCAATTCCTCATGATCAATCATTCCCTACTGCAAATGTATGATTTAAAATAAAAAATTTAAATCAATTTCAGTCACCTAGTAACACGTAAGCGTCATGTGGATAACTGTACGTTCAGTATAGATGCAGTTTCCTTCTGAGTATTTTCTATCTGCAGTGGGCTGGATCTAGATACAGAAACCACACACAGAGGCCTGGCTGTATGCCCCCAAGACTGCCACTGACTTCCAGAGTGTTTCAATAAACTAATCTCTGTTCCTAGTAGAGAATTAAATTACAAAAAAGAAACAGTCATCTTTTCAAATGCGGTTGGGGTCTAACCAGAGCCGGCTAGAGGTGCCTGGAGGAGCCCGAGGTAGCAGACCCGGAGGTGGACCCGCTCCTGCTCCTCCGGCCCTGAGCTGACTGTGGACTGAAGCAGTTGGTTTCCCAGCATGTCATTTTCTAGGGAAAACAGTGGCATTGGGAGAAGCCCTGGAGCTAAGGATGAGCGCCTGAACCAGCACTTTGCCTCATTCCCACGTCTGCGACACAAGAGGTCTGGGCAGAACTGCTTCCCGGACGAGTGCACAAGCGGCCTAAGACATGTATCATGTGAATGAACAGACACACACACCGGTCCCGATGCTACCGCTGTGCTTCCGGTCCTCAGTGGTGTAGCCTTCCTACTCGGCTGCTCATCTGTCCTGAGACCGCCACTTCGTCTTAATGCCACGGCGTGTAAAGGGTCCACCTATCTCAAGTCATTGCTTAATTCTGAACTGCCATGGGGAAACTGGCAGCTTTTAGCCAGCACTACGTTCAAGAACAACCCACAGGAGAACTTCATGACAGAAGTCCTCAGCATTTTGCAATATGCACACTCAAGCAATATACAAGGACCACAGCAAAAACAATACTTCTAAATGTCAGTCGATCGGGAGGAGTGAGGATAAGAAGGGAGATTTACCTTTTCTTCATCTAGATGGATTCCACTGATTTCAAAATCAAACATGAACAGTTCAGCCACTCGCCTAAAATAAAAGGAGCCCCAGGTTACAAGAGGTAATAAAAATTACCAACAAAAATCAGGTTGTGGTTGTTGCTGTTGTTCAATCAGCCTTTTAGAAACAATGCCCAAAGCTGTTTGGACATACACACGCCGGCTACACACTAACGATGTGTGTGTTTGAAACAGGGAACTCACTGCTCAAAAGGTTACAAACGTCTGACAGGTAACTACAACTGGCTTCGCATGTGGGAGCTTATTCCCATATTCAGAGTGCAAACGGTTGAAGTCACCTTCCTAATTACTTATTTCAACTCCGTCCAAACCCCAATAATTAAAAACATAAAACAGTTTCTACTTGGATGATTTTTCAAAGGCCCCTTGCATGAGATTTTTAGTTCTTCTTTCAACCAGTAGCAGCTCCTCTGAATCCTTTGATGCTGTGCTGGAAGCTGAATCTCTTGCCTAAAAAGAATTGTTTCCTTTCTTTTTAATCCTACTTCATTCTTGGAACCAATTTCAAGTGTAACATCTTTTTCTCTAACATGGTATTTTTAAGTTTTTTTTTTTTTTTTATCTAGAGGTAGGCTAGCCAAATATCTAATGTACTCTTCTGGCTCTGACTTTTCAGAGTTGGATGTATTTACCTTCTTGGTTACTGTGTCAAAAACATCTTGAAACAAAGTTAAAGTTCTAAAATTCTGAAAATTCAAGAGCCACATTAACAATGTAATAAGGCATTCAGACTCTTTCAACAATGTAGAATGCATCACTCAAGCTGCAAACCAGCCTCATTAGCCTCTCTTCATATTTCTCTGCCTTCCTAAACAATATTGAGGTCTCAAAACAGCCCTCTCGTTTTAAGTAAAAGTATTTCCCCGGGCTGAAGATTTAGCTCAGTGGTTCCAGCGCCTGTCTTGCAAGCGCAAGGGCCTGGTTCGATCCCTGGTAACCACATAACAATACTGGGCGTGGAGATTCAACCCAGCAGCAACCAGTACCACATACCACAGTGCCGGGCGTCGTGGCTCACGCCTGTAATCCCAGCCCTCGGGAGGCAGAGGCAGGAGGATTGCTGTGATGTGAGTTTGAAGCTGAGCTCAGGGCCAGCCTGAACTACAAAAGCGAGACCCTGTCTCAAAAACACCTAAAAAAAAAAAGTATTTCCCACTTATTCAAGACAAAAGAAACCTAACCAGATCTGATAAAGCTTGGGAGGGAAATTTATCACATAAGTTTGCTATATTCCACAGTACAGGTTTAGTGTAGTTGAAGCAGAAGAAAATAAATCAAACCAGTCCAGGAGAACAGAAGACACATTCAGGAGTTTGGGATGCAAAATATTTACCACCAGCTGAGACCAACCTGAAATTACTTCAGGTTAGCTGCCCCAGAACAAAAGTGAGGGTCTTAAATAACTAGGGAAGGAGGTGTGCTTATAGATAGGAGGACTTAGGTTACATACACTGCATTTAGGCACTAGGAGCATAGAGCTATGTAACTGGGTAAAGGGGCTACATAAGAGGTGGGGAACAAAGAACCAGGGTCTTATTACATTAATTTTCTTTCTTTTTTTTTTTTTTTGAGACGGGGTCTCGCTTTGTAGTTCAGGCTGGCCCTGAGCTCAGCCTCCAACTCACATCACAGCAATCCTCCTGCCTCTGCCTCCCGAGGGCAGGGATTACAGGCGTGAGCCACCACGCCCAACACTGTGGTATGTGGTACTGATTGCTGCTGGGTGTGGGTCTCCACACCCAGTATTATATGTGGTTAACCAGGGAATCGAACTCGGGTCCTTGCGCTTGCAAGACAGGCGCCAGAACCACTGAGCATAATCCCCGGCCCTTACGTTAATTTTCTATTCTAAGCAATATAGGCTAATTGTCAGAAGGTTACATCAATCTCAGAGTATTTACAAGGCCTTGTTGTCAAACAGCTCTTCTGGAGACAGAGGCATTCCTATGTTGTCTGAAGACACCGGACCGAAAACAGGAGGAGGCAAGTGGGGGGGGTGCTCCTTTGCCTACCAGTTAACAGAAGAAGCTGTTTCCCAGTTCATGGTGACACATTTTACTACAGAAATGATTGAAAAAGATTAATCTCACCAATAACAATCACCATTGAAATTCTTGTATTTCCTCCCCATCTACTTTCAATATATTATATTACTTATTTAAAAATTGGGGGTCGGGCTTTAGCTCAGTGCTTCCAGCATCTGCCTTGCAATCGCAAGGTCTAGAATTTGATCCCCAGTAACTACATACAACAGCACTGAGCGTGGTGGCTCACACCTGCAATCCCAGCCCTCAGGAGGCCTATGCAGGAATACTGCTGTGAGTTTGAGGCTCGCCTGGGCTACAAAGTGAGTTCAGAGGCAGCCTGAACTACAAAAGCAAGACCCTGTCTCAAAAAAAGAAAAAAAAATTGGGAGAAAATTAAATTTAATATTCTTTTATAAAATTTGGCTTTATATTATCAATTACAACACAAACATTGAACACATCTTCCTTTCTTTAAATAGTCTTCAAAAGCATTACTCTTTGTGTGTGTACTGCATTCTGCCACATGAACTACAAATGTTTCCACTTTCCCACTCCTATAAACTGTACCATGATTAAAAAAAAAAAAGCCTATGGAAATCTCTATTCTTGTTTCCTTGGCATAAATTCTTAAAGTGATTAGAAAGTACTCACAATCAAACTGCTCAAACTGTTCTCCCTGAAACATCAGTTTAGACTAGACAAGATCCTTTATCCCAAACCATCAACATCATTTTTTGTTGTGGTTGTTTCAGATTTCTGACTAATGGGCTCTCTGCTTTATTCCATCTTTCTTTTTTTTCCACTTTTTAGGTGCCAGGTATTGAGCAAAGCACTTTACATGAAATATTTCACTTAAACCTCACTGCAGTTTGACAAAATGCTTTCTCCTTGCCCCTCTATAAAGGAGAAAACTATGAGAGCTCTAGAGCCAACACCAAGCCTAGCAGCCTGATTCTAGAATCACCTAAAACTTACCTATGGGAGTTCAAAGGGAATCTCTTGTTTAGTCCTTATTTTGTGAAATAAGAATTACACAAAAAGAATTTTGTGCTCATTATCCTCTAAGGGGTTGATTTTTTTTCAAGTAATTTATGAAGGCAACATAACAAGAAAGATTAACCTTTTGTTATATAAATGGCAATGGTTTCATTTTTGTATACTGACCTCATGTGGAAGTAATGCCATACCACTGCGGGCAATTTTAGGTAATCAAACTGGCAAATCTCTTTTTGGTATCAATCTGAGTCCATATCCCAAGATTACTAGCCTAGATGAATTCTTCCCCTACTGATGTGAAATGACACTTCTCTCACATACTAAATACAAGCATGGATCTGCGTCTGGCTCAAATTCCCCCATACTTTCACAGACTTAATTAACTATTCTGGCCTCTATAGTATTTTATAGTATGTTATAGTATCTGTTGCAAATTCCTTCTGGTTACTGTACTAGACTGTTCCCACCTATTTTACCACATTTGTTTTGTATGAATTCAAAGTCATTTAAAGTAACAACAAAAAAATAAATTTTTTAGATTGCACAGCAGTAAAGTTGCAGGCCAGTAGAGGGCACTACTGAGCTTCCTCCCGTCTGTGTCCTTCCCTGTCCTTCTCCACCTTCCCCAGGGGTGTGTGAGCAGCGCTGGGGTGTGTAAGCAGCGCTTGAGTCTGTGTGCACTCTGCCTATCAGAGTTTATTTTAAGGTACAGTCTCACTTCTGTTGTTTTTGTGACTCGGGTTTCCCCTCTATTATACTGTCTGGAGAGTGTGCTGTTATATTTTTGCATAGGGAATATTGTTTTGGAAAAACCACAGTTAAACAGGTTTCTTCATGGTTAAGCTTCTTAGAGACTCTAGTAAATAAAATTTTTCAAATATTTACATGTCAGATTTCCAAATTTATGGACCAACAGGACCACTCAAATGTTGAATATTTTACAGAACTACTGTTTTAAGGAATGAACTTTTAACAGGATTAGTTCAAATAATTTCTTTATACTGACTTATTATGACAATACATCGTATTAGATCCTTAATTCTATTCCATAGACCAGACTCTCAGAGGTCTTTTGGGGTGCTATCCCATACACTTGATGTGTGCTATGATATTTCAGTTATTACTTCAAACTCCAGCTGGGTGTGTTGGCTCACGCCTGTAATCCCAGCACTCTGGGGGCAGAGGCAGGAGGACTGTCAAAGAGTTCGAGGCCAGCCTAAGCTACATAGTGAACTCAGGGCCAGCCTGGACTACAAAACAAGACCCTGTCTGAAAACAACTAAAAAAACCCAAACAACTACTTCAAACTCCAATGTTCTCCCACATCTAAAGATTTCCTCCTTCTAGACTATTAATATTATACCTATCTTCTGCTTCCTCTTTGTTTCTCAATTTGTTATTTAGAAGTTCTTACTGGCATTTTTAGCAACATCTACACTGTGGCATGTATCCTACTGGTGCACATCCTCTGTATCCACCTCACATGTTAGTCCACTACAACTTTTATACATTATATGGAAATGTCAACTAGAACTTTAATAACAATTTTTTTTGAGACAGGGTCTCCCTTTGTAGTTCAGGCTGGCTCTGCGCTCAGCCTCAAACTCACAGCAATCCTCCTGCCTCTGCCTCCTGAGTGCTGGGATTACAGGAGTGAGCCACCATGCCCAGGGCACTATGGTAGGGTACTGATTGCTGGTGTGCGTAAGTCTCCACTCCCAGTATTGTTGTATGTGGTTACAGGATCGAACCTGGGCCCTTGCGCTTGCAAGACAGGCGCCAGAACCATTGAGCTAAATCCCCAACCTCAATAACCTTATTTTTAATTGTATTTTATTAGTACATATTTGGAATATATGCATTTAACAGTCTTGGAGAGTTAGCGCCTATCCATAATAGAGCTTGTTTCTTCATAATAGAGCTCCTACCCCCTCCCTCTGTTTTCCTCTAATCCCTCTTTTTCCTCTTTTCATTCTTGCTGATATTATTAATCTTAGTTCATGTTTATAACATACAATGTCCACATTCAATGAAATTATTAGGACTTTGTACCTGGAATATCTTCACTCTACCTACTTCCCCATCTCTTTCCTTCACCTCTCACCCTCCTCCCCCAGAACCTTTCTATTTGCAAGAGATTCATTCCCTTGTCTCCTATCCTTCCCATATTTCCCCCTCAAATTGTACTTTGGCATACTCAAATGAGATACCATATGATATTCAAGCTTGTGTCTCTGATTTATTTCACTCAACACTGTATTCTGTAGATGCATCTATTCATTTTCCTATGTTTTAAATATGTGCTTTATAGCCAAGTAGTAGTATATTACATATACACACACCACAATTTCTTTATCCAGTCATCTACTGATGGGTATAAAAGAACCCATAATGGGGCCGGGATTTAGCTCAGTAGTTCCGGCGCCTGTCTTACAAGTACAAGGGCCTGGGTTTGATCCCCCAATTCCCTGATCCTTGGATCCCCTGGTATCCACACACAACACTGGGCTTGAAGACTCACACCCAGCAGCAAACAGTACCACATACCACAGTGCCGGGCGTGGTGGCTCACACCTGTAATCCCAGCACTCAGGAGGCAGAGGCAGGACGATTGCTGTGATGTGAGTCTAAGCTCAGGGCCAGCCTGAACCACAAAGCAAGACCCTGTGTCAAAAAAAAAAGGAGCTATAGTGAACTGTGCTGCTATTAACATATGTATCACTGTAGTAATATGTCTTGAACTCTTTGGAGAAGAGACCTACTTAGTTACAAGGATAGATGGGTCATATCGAATTTCAATTTTAGTTCTTTGAAAAATCTCCATACTGACTTCCATAATGGTTGTCATAGTTTACATTGGAGGGAATGTAACAAAGAATGAATGAGTTCTTTCCCACAACAGTCATGCCAGCATTGGACCAATCAGGTTGATTTTCTGATGATGACCATTCTTCTGGAGTAAGATCGAATCTCAGTGTTGTTTTATTTTGCACTTCTTTAGTATCCAGCAGTGAATATTTTTTCATATATTTGTTGGCCATTTGTACTTCTTTTGTGAAGCATCTGCTCATTTCACTTGTCTGTATCTTCATGAGGTCTTTAATTTTAGTGGCTGAATTTCTTTGTACTCTTTATACTGTACACACTAGGTATCAATCCTGTCTGAGAAGCAGCTGGCAAATTTTTTCTCAGCCTGTAGACCATCTCTTCATTCTACTAGCTGATTCTTTTGCTGCACAGAAGCTTTTTAGTATAAAATAATCCAATTTTTTTTATTCTTGCTGTTATTTCTAGTGCAACTGAGGTTCTGTTTAGAAAATCATTTCCTACACTTAGATCTTCAATTGTTTTACCTATTTTATCTCCTAGTAAGTTTAACATGTGTTTTAATGTTTAGATCTTTGATCCATTTTGATTTTAATTTAGTACACAGTGAGAGACACAGGTCCAGTTTCGATCTTCTGCCAAACAGTTTGCCAAGTACCATTTGTTGAACAGGTGATTTTTCCTCCTACACGCTTTTAGACTCTGCCAAAGATAAACTAGCTGAACGTGTGTGGGAAGTTTCTGTGTCTTTTGTTCTGTTCCACTGACCCACGTATCTGTTTATGTTCCTGTATCATGCTGTTTTAATCACTATTGCTTTGTAATATAACCAAAAGACTAGAATTCCAAAATTTCCTGCTTTGCTCGTGACTCAAAATTGTTTTTATTCTTCTGGCTTGTTCTGGCTCCATTCAGATTGTTTTTTTCATTCTGTAAAGTATGCTGGTGTTATTTTGATTGGGACTACAGTAAGTATGTATATGTATATGTACGGCTATTGTTATGGCTTATATATAAATGTTCCCCCGAAGTCTCATGCAGTCAGTCATAGATAGGGCTTTTGGAAGGCGACTAGATCTAGAGTGCGTGATGCTGGGATTGACTCATATCTCAATGCTAGGATTATGGGTCCCCCGTATTGGCAAATTTCTTGGACAGAATATAAAGGACAGGGAGAGGGCTGCTGGTATTGCTTGTTGCTTGCTACTTTGCTGTTTTGCTGTCTTCTGCACATCAGGAACTCTTTCTTTCTTCTGTGATGGCCCTGGGCCATGCCACTCTGCCTTGGAGCCAGCCACTATGGAGTAGTATAAAGTGTGAGCCAAAATAAACCTTTCTTCTTCTAACTTTGGGTGTTGGATATTTTGTCTCATTGACGAGAAAAGTAACAAAGACAGCCATTTTGATGATATTGGTTCTGCCTATCCAGGGATATAGCTCCACTTTTAAATGTCCTCTTCAACCTTCTTTTTCAGAGTACTGTACTTTTCTTCGTAGAGGTCCTATACTTTCCTGGTTAGGTTAATTCTTAGCTCTTTCATTTATCTTAAAGCTACTGTGAGTGTTAATTACCTTCTCCTCAGGTTCATTATTGGTGTACACAAATGCTAATGATTTCTGTAAACTGATAATTAGAGTCTTTTGGTGGAGTTCTATGTTTTTCCAGAAGAGTATTTTTGTCCAGCCTCTTCAGTCTTTAATCTCACACATCACATTTTTCTTTGCCCCGCTTTAAAATCTATAGGTGTGTGTGCAGATTTCTCAACTGAAACCACTGTTTGTGGCAAATGTCAAAGCTGTCACACCAGCCGAGGAGAGTGTGAAGTATTGGGTCCTGAGGCTCCTGGAGTGAATTCCTCCTGGTTGGAAGCTAATGGTGGGCACCTGATGTATATTCTAGTGTCTATGGGACTAGCTCCAGATACCAGCCAGAGGCTTGTGTAACCTGGGGCAACCAGAGGAGATCCAGGTGCTTAGGACTGATGTGAGGAAGATTCTGACAGGCCCAGTGAGGGTGCAGAGGGCTGGATAGTATCTCAAAGATGTCTGAGCACCAGGCAAAACAGGCAGATGCTTAACCCTTGCTGCTAAGCAGCAGATGACTGGCCTATTTTACTTGCTTTACTTATGAAGCAATATATGCTCAAGCCTAAAATTATACAGAAACCAACAATTCTGATGACAATGCTAGCTTTTCTAGTACCCTGAGCATTAGGATGTATGAAATGAAACAAGACCAGTTAGTCACACATTGACTAATAAGTTGAAAGTAAGGCCCAACAATGGCATAGAGCTTCAGGTGGTGTCACAAGCCACATATGGAGACAGAAATGAACAAGGAAGCAGGAGAGGAACTAAGTAGTCAAAGGAAGTAAATGTCTCATAAATTAAAGGCAGATAAACAGGTATAAGCAGGTAAGAAAAAATAAAAAATTGAGTTATGACACAAACACCACAAGCTAATAAAGGACAAATCCTATTACCCTCATTTTATAAGCAAATTTGAGCAAAAACAAAACTATCCAAGATCAGATATCAAACATTTCTACCATATGAACTGACTTAGAAAGTTGTAAAATCAGATTAGTAAATGTAATTTACTGAACCAAAGTTGGACAGGTATCAGTGCCCTCATACCAATCCAGTAAGTAAACTGATTTGTTTATATCTGCCAGTGGTGCTGACTATATAAGTCTAAGTACAATCACCAGCTGTATAAGTCTACAATCACCACTATGTAAGTCTAAGTACAATCACCAGCTGTGCCCAGCAGTTCATCAGCTAAACACCTACAGTGTGTGCTGAGGATTCAGAAAAAGACCAAGCTCTGTCCTCTGGGTGGTGGCAGTTAGTGAGGCAGAAAGATGAACACAAAGTAGCAAGAAGGTGAGACCTATGAAGGAAAAAGCTAAAGTAAGAGGAGGAGCCCAGCCTGGGGTGAGGAGAAGTCCTAGAGAAGGCGCGGAGGTGCAGACGCGTGCAGGTAGGAGAAGCACATCAGACCTGGGTGAGTGCGGCAGGCGGAGAGCTCCAGCCCCTCCTCCACAGGCCCAGTCCTAGTGAACACTAAGGATGAGGAGAGTACCTGGTTTCAGCATCAAGGGAGTCCATGAGCTTTTTATCAGTTAATAATTTCTGCAAACTTTGGTATAATTCCACATTCGTGTTCAACCTAGAAAAGGCACAAATGAAAAAACTTATTTTCTAATACATTTATCTACATCAAACAAATGGTGTCAGATAGTAATATGCACCACCCCAGAGGCCAAATGTTGGGGTAGTTATAGGAAAGAGGCGAGGATGGAATGGCATAAGCGGCAACTTAATGGAGAACCCGTTCCCCTTGGCAAATATTGGCCAAAATTTCTCCCCAATGAGGAGAAAGATGAGCATGGGATGGAGGCCCAATAGCACCACCAAGCTCTCTCTGTCCTGAAATCAGTACCTAGACCCACACTCCCTGTGCTGTGCTCAGGACACAGGCTCCAGTGCTGCATGCAGGTGCAAGGCTGGCCCTGTGGCAGCCCTTCGACTGTGGGCATAGCATTGAGAGCCGTGTGTGCATGGTGCATACCCTGCATCCCACAACCACCACCGGCCCAGCTGGCCTGCCTAAGCTCAGGCTGGGAGAACTAAGTGCCAACACTCAAGCAGAGTCTTGACTTAACCCACAGTACCTCATCAGGACTCAGCTGATACAGGGCCCCAGCACATTCTCAGGATTGAACTAGATACAATCTGCCGCTGCCTGATGGCTCCTCAGGGACAGATGCAATTATCAGAACCATCCAATTCCTACTCAGTGTCTCAAGAATGGCCTCGCCAGTTCACAAAGAACCAAAGTTCTTAAAATACACAATGTCGGGAGCAATCGTATTTGGGAAAATTAATTGCACAATCATGTCTATGACTAGAACAAGCTTTTCTGCCTGCAGACAGACTTGGACTTGACTCTTGTTTTCACCTTGGTAGCTACAGGTACTTTGGTGGTTCCACATGTTGTGATGCTCCAGGGCAGAATTACACCAGTATCTTCATCTACATAATTCCTCAAAGACTACTGCTAGGGTCGGCCCTGCCCTGTAGGTCTTTTGAGTCCTTTATTACTGAGATGTATAGAATAAAAGGTGTGGCAAGCTCTCAGATTTTTAGTACCCAGAGTATCACGGATCAGGCCCAAGCTCCGCTTCCTCTCTAAATCTAATTTTCTGTCTATTCATTAATTAATTTGCCTTGTGCTGCTGGGCTGACAGGAGACTAGAACTGAACTGCAAAGTTCTAGAAACTTCCTCTTCCTCTGTTCCCTACAATATAAGCCAAAGGGTTTCTTTTGCCATCATCCTCCTGGGTCTTCCCAAAAAGAGGGAATTGAGGGTGTCACTGCCATCAAGACATGCCACAGGAAGGACCACACATACCTTCTTGTCACCTATTCCAGGCATCACTAAGTGCAGTCAGGGGATGGTGGACCCTCTGCTCACCCTCAGAGCCATCCCTGTCTCGAGGACAGCAGTGTGAAGTGGCCCGCACTGTGTCACCTTCGGATGTTAAAGCACAGATCTGACACTATGTTTTATACTGGAAGATCCTAAGATAAAGTCTACATTTGCCATTCACTATAAATAGCTATATCAAATGTAAGACATTTCTCCTATTAGCAGAAAATAAATCAGTTCTACACATAAGCTCAAATAATATTGACTGAAGAAGTTAGTTATGATACAACTAAACTAAAAGGGGAAATTACCACCTAGGTAATTACTGAGTCACAAGGCTTGGAGAAAGCAAAGCTCTAGGGAAGGCTACCAAGGTTCTTTTAAGACTTTACTTTCAGACAACTGAAATGCTGCCTACAGTGAGGAGATCGCAGACTGACAGGCAACACCATCAAATGAACAGTGGTGTTCTGCTGTCTTCCCACAAATCAAGAGTGTTCACGTGGACAGTACTGTTACAGTAAAAACACTAACTTGTACAATACATATGTGATAACAACTCCGTGCCCAAGCGTGCCCCTCCTTAAGCCAGGCTCTATCTAGACCCCACAGGATACAGCTCCTGGGCACCCCAGGAGGGGCCAGGCCATGCTGACCCCGTTTGGTTCCCCAATGGGTGACGGTCATTCTCCTAGCTGCACTACTGTATCCTTGTCAGCTTATCCACAGTCTGGACACAGCAGGGACCAACTTGATCCCTTCAGCAAACTGATCCTCAGTGCTGTGGGAAAGTCACACACACTATCATGATGACTGAGTAATAGTCAGCGACGCAGCAGCTGCCCATCCTAAGGTCAGTCCCCACGGAGGCCTCATCTGACTGAGCAAGCCACAGTCCAACTCCAACTTCCAGCCTGTGAAACAGTCCTGCGATGATCCTAGCCCCTCCCCCTCGTAAATGCACGCCGGCAACACCAAGGCTCTCCCCAGCCTCACGCGTCCTCTGGTGTGGGGTCGCCACCTAAGTGCTCCGGAATACTGCACTGTCTGCAAGTATTTTAATGAGCACTCTGGAGCTCTCCTAAATGGCTCAAAACATTTCAGTTTACCCTGAAAGTACTTCAAAATACTTCACATCAGAATAGCTTCTGCTGCAGTCTGTGGGCCCTCCCAGAGTTATACAGCCCCCGGGGTCTAACAACCTCACTGCAGCAGAGCTCCAAGGGCACCACCTGTGCATACGTAATATCGGCTCCTGGGGAGAGGGGGATGACAGCAGCTCAGCTGTGTACTCATGTACATCCCCAGCCTGTCCTTAAGATACCATGCAGCCCACACCATAAGCAATGACGATGGTGAAAGCTACTGGAATTATCCAATGAGTTACGGGAGGGGGCTCCTGCCTCACAAGCACTTTACATTTACCTACACTGATCCTCACAGTGCCCCAGCAATGAGAAAGGAAGGGAGAGCAAAGGAAGGTGCCAGGCACTGCTCAGTGTCACACAGGCCACCTCCCATCCTGCCAGGTGGACGCAAGCACCGTGCAGGAGACCGTGTCACCCAGCACCGGGATGGAGGGAGAGCACGTACTTTTCCACCATGGTGCCAATACTCCTGCAGGCTTCTTCCGCAGCCTCTCTGAACGCCGCTTCAGGGTGTGCAATTTTCACAAAATCAGCCTAATGAGGAAGGACAAAACCACAAAGGCATGGATGAGATGCCTGCTGCTGAGGTCGGAAGATGAAACAGACCCACGTTTTACACCGTGCCACCAAGCTTGGCCTGCGCACGTCTATCACCAAACATTTCCTGAACCAGGAAGGGAAAGCAGCTTCTTCCTAATTGTTTATTAAGGCTACTATTCCTTGGAACCAAGTCTGATTCCAAAGAAAACACTTCCTTGAACTTCATCTTAGAAAACTCTTTCTTCTTCAAATGAACACCAGGCAAATTTTTCCTAATCCTATAGTTGAAAAGAACAGACCCCGGAGTCAAGGACAGTGGACCCTTGACTTAGGAACTGAATCAGTTCCCGAGGGCTGGTTGTAACTCAAGTTGGTTACAAGTCAATACAGCTGAGATCTGGACATTTACCTGGCTACATGCTATGGCTGACAACAGGCAGATGAACCTTCCATCAACCTAGTTAACCCAAGTGGTTTGTACCTCAGGCCACTTGTAACTTGAGGGTCCGCTGTATTCTAAAAGCTACATGGTGGCACACACCTCAACTCCAGCACTTTGGAAGGCTGAGGGGGAACAATTACAAATTCAAACCCAGCCTGGCCAACTTAATGACTTACAAGACCTTGTTTCAACATTTGAAAACAGAGGAGTAGGGGTCAGGGATTTATCTCAGTGGTTCCGGCGCCTGTCTTGCAAGTGCAAGGGCCTGGGTTTGATCCCCAGTGACCACATACAATAATGCTGGGAGTGGAGACTCACACCCACCAGCAATCAGAACCACATACCACAGTGCCAGGTGTGGTGGCTCAAGCCTGTAATCCCAGCACTTGGTAGGCAGAGGCAGGAAGATTAGTGTGAGTTCAAACTCAGCTCAAGGCCAGCCTGAACTACAAAGTGAGACCCTAACTCAGGAAAAAAAAAACAAAAACAAAAACAGGGGTGTGAAGATGTAGCTCAGTGTGAAGATCCTGGGTTTGATCCCCAGCACTGTCCACACAAAATAATCTAAAACTCTACAGCCCCAAACTGTTAGTAGTATGGTTCTCACGTATTAACAGGCTCCAGAGAATAACTCAGGGCACTTTTGAAAAACCAACTCAGTATAATTGACATAGTACAATTTTAAAACTAACTACATTTTTGTCTTTGAATAGAAAACAAAGCCATATTCTCTTTGCAGACTATTTAGTAAAATATGAATTCTGATCCCCACCTAATAACATCCATAATGGCTCGATACTGCTACACTAAGCACTAGAATTAAATTATAAATTCTTTTAAAAATTGAATTCATGTAAAATTACATTATAACTTTTGTGTTAGAGTATACTGCAAAAGAATCTACAGTGAACTTGAAAATAAAAGTAAGCTGTTAAAATGCTACATAGTTTCTGTATTCTCCAAAAAGACACTATAACTACATTATAACATGAATTAAACCACAAGATAAAATTTCATCAAATAACTTTTAATGCAAAAACATTTAAAATTTGATATATTTATTGTAACAATAAGTAACAATGAATACTAGTGCTGAAGCATCTGAAAAATGAGCTTTGTAAAATTTACAACATATTGTGTAAATATTGAACCTCCATGTTGCATGTTAAGAATCAAAACAGTGGTATATTTCTTAAAAGTGATGAGAAACACAACTGCATTACATAAAAATTGGATTAAAGAAAAATGAAAACAATAGTTTATGTAACATGTGTATTCCCTTACGATGGTACTGAGTATATAAGCAGGTGATATCTTAAATATTCAGAAAGAAATAAAGTTCTTTGATTTTACTCATAAAAATATATATAACTAAATTACATTACAGTTTTTTTTGGGTTTTTTTTAGCTTTTTGAGACAGGGTCTTGCTTTGTAGTTCAGGCTGGCCCTGAGCTCAGCCTCCAACTCACATCACAGCAAATCCTCCTGCCTCTGCCTCCCGAGTGCTGGGATTACAGGTGTGAGCCACCACGCTGGCACTGTGGTATGTGGTACTGGTTGCTGCTGGGGTGAGTCTCCAGGCCCAGTATTGTATGTGGTTACCGGGGATCGAACCCAGGCCCTTGCGCTTGCAAGACAGGCGCTGGAACCACTGAGCTAAATCCCCAGCTCTACATTACAGTTTTTGAATTTTGGGTTTGTTTTTTTGTTGTTGTTTTTTTTTTTGAGGCAGGATCTCACTTTGTAGTTCAGGTTGGTCTTGAACTCAGCCTCCAACTCACAGCAATCCTCCTGCCTCTGCCTCCCGAGTGCCGGGAATTACAGGTGTGAGCCAGCACACCCAGCACTGTGATATGTGGTACTGATTGCTGATGGGCATGAGCTACCACATCTGGCACTGCGGGACTGGTTCTGATTGCTGGTGGGGTGAGTCACCATGCCCGGCATTGTTGTATGTGGTTTCCAGGGATCAAATTCAGGACCTTGTGCTTGTCAGACAGGTGCAGGATCCATTGAGCTAATCCCCGGCCCCCAGTTTATTTTTAAATATGCTTTTCTTCTGTTTTGCTTTTTGGCTTTTGTGATGCTAGGAACTGTACCCCAGGCCTTCACACTAGCTGTAACGCTAACCCCCTTTTTTTTTTTTTTTTTTTTGTGACAGGCTCTTGTTAGGTCAAAAATTGCCCAGATTGAACTTGAAATTTTGATCATCCCATCTCAGCCTCCTAGAGTGCTCTGATTACAGGCATGTGCCAACATGCCCAGCTTAAAAACAGTTTTCAAAATGAGATACTACTAAACACACAAATATTTTTAAAAACTTCAAAAATAGGGCAAGATATAGCACAGGGAACTTAAAACTGTCTTATGAAGACCAAAAACAAAATGCACAGAAAAATTCTAAAATACTGTTTACTTATAAGGGAGGCTAAGGCAACAAATAAAAATGAATTCCATGATCCTGAGGACCAAGTCAACCTGTCTACACACAAGGAAAATCCACTCATATGGACTCTCCTCTTTGGACTTCAGGGGCACAGCAAGACTAAGAAGGCAAGAGCCCCTGCCCACTGAGCCTGTCCTCTGCTCACATGGGCAGAGGAGCCGCCCTGGCACACAGCAGAGACCTGCCAGCCAAGGGTGGCCGGGCTTCAGTTCTGGGAAAAACCTTTAAACAAAGATACTTTCTGCTGCAATGAAAGAAAATGTTCTGAAAAAACAAAAAGAGCAAAGATATGGAGGTATTGGGCTGATGGAAAGAAGTCAGTCTCAAAAAGATTCCTTTTATGTGACATTCTGAAAAAGACAAGGACAATACAAGGAGACAAACAAGGTGGGTCAGTGATTGCCAGGCTGACAAATGGGGGGTGAGGGCAGGTGAAGACTTGTTGAAACAATAAAACCACTGACAGTCCCAATAAAACTCCTGAAACTTCTGAAAGATCTAAAAACCACTGGACCCTGGAACAGAAGCTGTCAGAGCTACATGATTGTGTTTGGAACGGCATTTGGTGCTCAATACCCACTGAATATAGACAAAAGCTGTAATCGTCCAATACCATGTAGACAGGATCCTAGATTTTAGATTTAGATTTATGTGCACCACCAAAACCTTCACTGAGGCACATCATGGAGATCTGGCCCTTCTGGGCTGATAGAAAACCATGATTTCTCAGCAATGGATTTCTTAGTTAATCAAGACAGCTAGGTATACTTCTATTTCAACCCCAAAACATGATAAAGGTATCTAATACAGTCAGTTTAATATTTTTCAAAACAAAATATTTCTGAAAAAGTTCATATACACTAGTTTTTATTCATTTTATGAAAAAGGAATTTTATGATAAATATAAACATAAAATAGTCTATTAGAATTCTGGTAGTAGCTCTTCTAAATGAAGGACCTTTGTCAAACAAAAAAAAACTTAGTTGCATTAGCAATTGTTCTTCTGTTACATATTATATACACATTTTTATTTTTAATATATGTATTAAAGTACAAGTTCTAAATATCACTTTTCCCGATTTTTTCTCATTCTGCCCCTGCCCTATAATGCTAAGGATTGAACCCAGGGCCTTCCTACTGAGCTACACTTCTAGCCCTAGTGAGTTGTTTTGTTTTTGAGACACTATGGTAGCCAGGCTGGGCTCAAACCTGCCATCTTCTTGCCTTGGAAGCACTGGGATTGTGGTTGTCTACCACCACACCTCACTTCTTTTCCCCATTTCTAAAGGCATGCACGCTTCCACATGACTACTTCTACTCAACAGCTCTCAATTATTTCAGACATTTTAAAATTTACAGTCTTAGTACTAAACAAAGGATGTTTAGTTGCTTAAAATGTCAATTGGTGGGCTGGGGATTTAGCTCAGTAGTTCTAGCATCTGCCTTGCAAGTGCAAGGTCAGAGTTCAATCCTGGTAACCACACACCACAATGCCAGGGGTGGTGACTCACACCTGTAACCCCAGCACTCAGCACTTGGGAGGCAGAGGCAAGAGGATTGCTGAGTTCAAGGGCCAGCCTGAATTACAAAGCAAGACTCTGTCTCAAAAAAAAAAAAAAGTCAATTGCTTGAAAGAGAGGCACCGTCCAGCTAAGTCAGATGCAGCATCTTACCAAGTCGGCCACTCTGCACAGCGTGTCGGAGAGCTCATCGAAAATGAACACTGTCTCAGGCCCAGGGCGAGTGGAGCACGCCCGCTCCACCAGCAACTCCGTCCTTCTCAAGGCTTCCTCCTGTGCGATACGAAATCCTTCCGGGGCCGTGAGCTCAGGGACGCCAAAGAGACCCTGAAACCAACAGAGTATGCCCAGCTTATAACCAGAGGCATGATTTTTGCAATTACTAAAGATATTTTTTAATGGAAATTTTGGCTACTAAATAACGTTGGGAAACCAGAACTTGGCCACTGTAGCTCAAAAAGCACATATTTTTCTGTATCTCTTTACCGCAGTGGATCTACATGGATGTCCTCTCTGCTGAGAGGGTGAGCTCCACAAGAACTTGCTCTCCACTTGCTACAGCTGCTCAACATAAGAATGACTGATCCATGATTCAATGCCACAAACACATGAATGAGGAAATGCTTAACTTGGAAGATGAACTACGCAGATGCTTAACTCAGTGATTTTGGAGAATACCAACAGGTGAAACAATCAGGCCTGACAAGGCCTACAGTTTCTAGAAGCGGTGCACGAACTGAAACTAGCAATGTTTCTTCGCAAAAACTGGGAGGGTTAGGGACACAGCTCAATGGTAGAGAGACTGCCTAACATGTACAAGGTCCCCCAGTTCAATCCCTAGTACCACATCATAAGTACAAAATTTTAAAAATATTAAGTGATGAAAATGAATTTAACAGTTGGATGCAGACCCAAATAAATTTAATTTGTGACACTGATTTACTTTCATTCAAGGAGAGATCACTTCCACTTCCCAGAACAACTTCTCCATATTGCTTTTAAGAATAATATTTTGGACTGCCACTCATGGTAATGCTAAAAAATAATAACAGTAATAATAATAAACCATTTTTTCCTGAGGCAAAAACCAATTCACAAATTTGAAAATATGTTATCGGTACCTAAAATCACAAAGCACAAAAATAAGTAATCAATAAAGTTGAACTTAGTTTTATTCAACTACTCAAAGCTAAGCCCAGCCTCCTCCACCTCCTCCTTTCATTCACAAGTACTATAGTCCCCCGCACCATGCACCGTACCCTCCTGGGAGTTGGTACAGAAAATTTCAAGCAAGGAAAGGGTCAACATTTCATCCAAAATGAATCGCAAAGTCAATGACAGGGACAAAATAAGACCACTGAGCTCACTGTAACCATATCCCAGACTCTTTGAGGCAGGCAGTGCTACAAAGAGGAAACTGTTTCAATCAAATAACCCTTAAGCCAGAATGGCCAAAATCCACAAATGCAAAATAAAACGCACATCAGCAGGTCCTTCCCAGGTTTGCCTTCCTTTCCCCTCTCACTCATTCGCTCATTCAATCATTACCGAACCCCTACAGGATGCGAGGCGCCGGGACAGGCAGGATGGACACCGGAATAAACATTTCACTAACCAGCGCCTTCCTAAGTTAAGAAATCATCGCCAACTCCAATGCACTACAGAAAATCAGACTCATTTTTAACAGAGTCTGATGTTTTAAAATAAGCAAGCTTTAAGCTTTGAAATAATACATTACCCGGTGAGGGGACCCCGGGCTTCAATGTTATTACTACACAGTACGTGAAAGAACATCCCTGCAGAAAAACGACCTGATGCCGCACAAGTGAAAAGGGAAAATGAACTTCAGTGGGGAAGAGAAGAGAGAAGGGAGGACTTGCAGGCTGAAATCACTGCCGCCGCCAAAACCAAATTTTATATTTTAAATTCACGTGGCGCGAGCAGCTCAGGCAGAGACAGCTCCGGGATCCCACGTCTAGGGAAGGTTCACTAAAGGCTGCCCGCCAGGCACCTCACAACTCAGCCCTTCACAGAGGAGGCGGTGGTGAGGTCGCCGAGAGCACGGACACACCGCTGTGCTCCGTGCGCTCGCGGCGGGCTCCTGCCGGCGCGAGACCTTGTCCGGGTCGCGGCTGCCCGCGCGGACCGAGGAATGCCCCTCACTGCCGCTCACCTGGCGCTCCCCGAACAGGTCCAGAAGACGGCCCTGGGGCCTGACATTGAAGGCGGCGCCCACCGGAGACCAGCTGGTGCTGACCCTTCGGGCTCGGACCCCAGCTCCGGAGCTAACTCGGCCTGCGGGCCCGGGCCACAGAGCCGCTACCCCGGCTCCGAGGCCGCCCAGCCTGCGGGCGCAGAGCATAGTGTTCCCACCTTAGCCTCTTTCCCAGCCCCAAGGTCCAAGTCCTGGAACCCCAGCTCCAGCCGGAGCGCGCGCTCTGCGTTTCCAAGGCAGCGGGCCACGCCGCGTCACGTGACGCCAGCAGTTCCGGGTCCGGCCTCGCGGCCCTCGGAATGTGAACACGTCTACGTCCGGGCAAGAGCAGCACCTTGCCGCCTTGTCCGCAACCTCTCAGATTCAGCGCCACCATGTGTCCGGAGTAAGGCACCGCTAGAATTTGCCCTCTCCCACGTGACTCTAGCCCGGCTAGAAGAGTCTCAGGGCACCTTGGAGTTCTCTAGGAAGCCGGAAAGGCACGCAGAGAACGCAGCCCTGAGCGCTCCGGAGCGGCTCTGTGCAATGGTCTGGGAGAAGCGACGTGCAGTCGAATTCAGTCTGTTCCATCCCTCTCTCCACTGAGAGTTTAAACGGAGGTTGTGACTGCGGGTCAGAGGGAGGACTGTGCACAGCTGCGTGAGCTACTCTCTGTGAATCTTCACCTATTGTACAGTTACAGTAACATGCAATAAAATCGGGAGAGTCAGGACTGTTCCCAGACTCAGCCTGGGCGGGCGCCGGGTGCCCTTGCGAAGGGGAGGCGGAGGCGGCGGCTCCCGCGAGTCCCCAGCTTCGGAACCGGGAGTGTGACTTGTGCGGAGGAAGAAAGGGAGACTTCGTTCGCCGCAAGCTGCAGTTCTTCTGCCTGCAACGTTCGGCACTCGGCAGGTGCGGAGCTTTGTCTGCCGGTTGCTTCGTCCTGGGCAACGCTCTGCTCATTTTAACTCTGCGGCTCTGAGGAGTCCTGGACCTTCCCTAGGTCAGGGGACCACCGACAGCGCCCCACCGTCCGCTTCTAACGCGGTCCCAGGACAAACTGGTGGGGAAAAACCCAATCGAAAATGATAAGTGGCAGCTGGAATTGAGTTAGCAATAAGATCATAATTTTTTTAAAAGTAGAATTTTTTTAAAAGTAATTACAAATTCTTTATTTCGTTGTGTATTACTGTAAATTGTGATTCATTTTTATTTTAAAATGAAAGATTGAAAACTATTTAGAATTTCTAAGTCAGAGGCTGGGGATTTAGCTCAGTGGTTCCATCAGTGCCTGCCTCACAAGTGCCAGGTCATGAGTTCCATCCAAGGTACTTAAAACACCAAAACCTAAGTCTCTGAGTGGTGCCCTTGGCCTGGCAGCCACCCTGCCCCACATGTAGACAGACCTCATACCCATGAAGCAGGTTTCTGTACAGAGAGATGACAAAGGTGCCATGTAGAAAAGCAGGGGAAAACTCAATATATTGGCTTCCAGTACATCTTGTTTCCCCTTAAAAAATAAATAAATAAATAAATAAAAGACTTCATCTCTAAGACCTTCTTTAGCGTGGAGTAGATGTTCTGCCAGGCATCTACCTAAAATGCAGCATTGAACTTACGGACACAGAGGGCCTGACATAGTGGCACTTAAAAACTGCATTCCACTTTTACAACCACTGAATAAAAATCCCAAGTCCTTTGAAAGATGTTTTATGTCTTCCCATCTATATTTGTCCCACAAAAAAACTTATGTTGTAAAGACTTCTTTCTCGTGTCCAAGTCATAGCTTTTTTAAAACTTCTCCTGCTGCCCTGGGAAAGACACCCTGGGCTGTTACAATTCAGAAAAGTGAGAGAGTAAAGATGCTCTGTGAAATACAGTGGTCAGTCATCGCGCTACCAGGGCCAGGCAGGCTGGGAAATTCAGGAATGTCCCCACTCTTGCACTTGCTGCACTGGGCTTGAGGGTGATATCTTTTTAATTTTTCCCTCTGCCTCCCTCACTTTACCCTGTCTTGCTTTTTTCCGTAGGAAATGAGGATTACAGTAGGCCTATAGGAAGACATGATCCTGATAGGTGTCTGCATGCTTCCAACATTGTCCGTAACCACCTAGTAGAGCTGTCCTCAGTTATCCATAGGGAGTTGGTCCTGCACTCCTAGTGGTGGCAGAGTCGGAGGATGTGAGAGTACCTTCTAAAATGGCATAAGATTTTCCTAGAAGCTGCACCATCTTTCCGTGTATCTTCAACCATGTTCATTCTTATGAGATTCGGTACAATGCAAATGATGTGGAAATTAGTCGGACTGTGTTATTTAAGGACTCATGAGGGAAAAAAATCGGTCCATGTCCAGTGCAGACAAATTGTTTCCCATATACTTTTGAATGCTGGTTAAAGCTAAGATGCGGAACCCACAGCTACAAACCATCAACTGTCATTTTTAAATACATCATCTCTTGGATGCTCTTTGCTTATCTTGATTAGTCAGAAAAACCTACATACGTAGGGAACAAACACACTGCTTCAACTGTGTCGATTTGTTGGAGCGTGGCTAGAATTACGATAAATCCTATGGCTTCAGGGACAGTCTCAATCTCAAAGGGGCAGGTTCTCTGTGATAATGAGTCCCTAGGAGAGTGTAAAAACACTGTACCTTGAACATGCACAGGCCAGGAGTCTCTTCTTATTTAATATATGGAGAAAAGGTTTTTCTGAGCTCATGGTTTAGATGCTCCTGTCTGTTGCAGGATCGACCCCAAGATTTTACGCCTGTGCGAGACAGCATCTCATGGCAGGAGTTTGCAGTAGAGCTGAACCATTCACCTCTTAGCCAGGAAGAGAAGAATAAACTTTTGCTTCTCTATTAGTTATTCTCAAGTTTTACCCCAGGGATTAGAGACCAACTCTAGAACTACTGTGAGTTACTGTCGCCGTAAGAACTGTGACAACTACGGATAATCACATCACCACCTTATACCCAGGTAGGCTGGGAAAAGTATCACATAAAATATCACCCATGTTGCAACACTTTTGTTTTGGAAAGCTAGGAAGATCATAGAAGAAATGAAAAAATTTGATTGATCAAGATTTGAATCAAAAATGATTCTTTCAAAGGATACTTAAGGAGATTTTGTTTACTTAGGCAAATTTTATGAACACATATGGTTTAAATTTTTAAGCTAGAAAAGTGTATCAAGTTAATTAAGCTTATGTAATTATTTGTGCAGAAGGATGGTGCCATATGCAATAACTCAGTTCAACTCCTGTTGTATAAAAGAAGCCCTGGACACAGACAAGCTAATGAATGGCCCAGTTCCAGTTCCTTGGTGCTGGCTGGAAGGACAATTTCCACTTCTCCATGGTTAGTCTTGGGTTTCCCCACTGTAATCACACTGCCCGTCTCTTGGACTGCAGACCACTTTGGATTTTTCAATGGCAGCAGTAGTAATACAACACCTGTATCGGACTGGTTTAAGCCAATAAAGAGAATATGTTGGCTCAAATGAGAAAATAGTCCAGGGGGAGTAGCTCTGTCCATAAAGATGGTGGGACTGAGAATTGGTATCCTAGTTCACTTTCTGTTGCTGTAACTGAACACTTGAGATTCATAATTTAGAGTGAAAAGGAGTTTATGTCCTTCAGTTTTGTGCTGGGTGGTGTGGGAACATGGCTGCAGTGACTCATGAGGGCTGGTTTGCTGCCACATACCTGACAGAGAGCATCAATCATGGAACCCTACTCTCCTAACATCCTCTAATCCTAATCTCCTTCCAAAGGCTCCACCTCCAAATCCATTGGCATATGGATTTGGGGATTAGGCTTCTAGGACATTAAACTGGAAGGGCCTATTCAGTGTAGCAGCTGGGTTGCTCTCTTGGCTTCATTGTGGGGCACTGGCAGAGCAGCTTGAAGCCCTCATCCTCCCAAGACTAATGTCAGCTGAGAAAGAGCATGCATTGTCACCAGGCCGCCACAGCTCCCCATTGCCTATCTCTGGTTCTGATCAGTCAAGGGCCACTTTGCAACAGCCACCATGGCCCTGCTCTGATTAGCATGGCCTGAATTCCATGGACACCCCAGAGTGTAGCGTCTTCACCACCTGAAAATCTTAGCCATCAAGTGGACCTTAGGATATGTTTACCAAAAGATGGAGAAAGGGTACTTGTCTGAACAAAAGTGTCCCTTTCACCTACTCTCTTTATAGATGCATCACTACACTATCCGTGGCCCATAAATCTGCCTGGTATCTGCATCCAGTAACTTTTTTCCTTTCATTTTTAAACTTCAGATGCTAGATAGTAAATGAAATCTAATGGGAGCTTCCCTACTGGGTGTTGGATATGCACAGAACCTGTGAACTTTTTTATTCTTCCTGTTTCTGCATTTTGGATTGAGAAAATCTAGCCTATGTCTGCCCTACCATTGCATTTTGGAAACAGATCATTTATCTGGTTTCACAGGTTTACAAAGAGAAAGAAATTTAAAAAACAATTTCTTTAATTTTTCAGACAGGGTTTTGTTTGCATCCCAGGCTGTCTGTGTGCTGAGATTAGAGGTGCTATGTACCGGGAGCAGGGAGTGTCTGCCCCAGGATAGTCCTAGGATAGGTCTGTCCTGTACCTGAACTCAACCACTTAGATGATGATGTTTGAGACTTAAGAGGTAGTGGTGATATTGTTAAGACTTTGGGGATACTAGCACGGAGTGGATGGATTCTGCCCCCTGAGCAGACATTAACTTTGGGGTTTGAGGGAAGACTGCTACGGGCTGAAATGTGCCTCCCAAAAAGTTCTTTTGAAGTCCTCTTAGTGCCTGTGAATGTGACCTTATTTGGAGAAGGATCCTCCTTATGGATACGAGTATTTTAAGTTGGGTCCTCCTGTTCAGGCAGGCATGATATGGCCGTGCCTCGTAACAAGAGGAAAGTGTACACTCAGCCAGCTGCAGAAAGAAAATAGGAGGGCTGGGGATTTAGCTCAGTGATTCTGGTGTCTGCCTGGCAAGCGCAAGCTCCCTAGTTTGATCCCTGGTAACCACATATCACAGTGCTGGGCATGGTGGCTCATGCGTGTAAGCCCAGCACTCAGGAAGTAGGGCAGGAGGACTGCTGTGAGTTTGAGGCTGAGCTCAGGACCAGCCTGAACTACAAAGCAAGACCTGCATCAAAAAACTAAAAACTGGAGGCAGAAACTGAGTGACCCTGCCTGAGCCAAGGAACAGAGGACTCTTGGACCGGAAGCAGCAGCAGAGACCCTTGATCAGAGGCTCCTCCGGCGGGCGGAGGTCCTGCTGATGCACTCACTTTGAGCTTCTACCTTCCCCAAATATATTTCTGTTGTTTTAAGCTGCATGGCTTGTGATTCATGGTTATGAAAAACCCTGAAAACAAACACAGATTCAAAGCTGACCAGTGCCCACCAAACTGGACTGAACCGTGATGAGAAGGAAGAGAAACAAAGACATTTTTCAATTAGAAAATGAGCAAAGTACCTGAAGCCTTTTGTAGGGTCTCACTGTTGCCAGCTTTTATTATTCACTATATGAAAGAAACATATCTTTAAAAAAATTTTTTGTAGTGTTGGGGCTGGGATGCAGGGCCTTGTACATCAAGGCTAGGGCTCAACCACTGAGCTGCATGCCAGTCGATTTCTTTTTTCTTTCTCCCTAATGTTTTCAACAACATAATTGAGCAATAAATGGTGAGATGGCTCCTTAATTATAGACAGCTAAGTTAGATGGAAATATTGTATAGGGCAGTTGAGTCAGTGCAAAGGCTGAGAACACATCAAAAATTGATGGGAGGCACATTTCAAGAAGATTAAAGTTATGATAGCCAGATTTACATATTTATCTAAAGAACTTTGAGATTACTGGTACCATTCTTTAGCAATTTCCCATACAAAAAACTGTTATTTCATTAACTGTTGACCATCTTCTCCTACCCACAAAACCTAAGACTAATAAGGCTAAGACTAAAGACTAAAGGGGCCGGGGATTTTGCTCAGTGGTTCCAGTGCCTGTCTTGCAAGCACAAGAACCCCGGTTCAATCCCCGGTAACCACATACAATACTAGGCATGGAGACTCACGCCCAGCAGCCATCAGTACCACATACCACAGTGCCAGATGTGGTGGCTCATGCCTGTAATCGCAGAACTTGGGAGGCAGAGGCAAGAGGATTGCTGTGATGTGAGTTCGATGCTGAGCTCAGGGCCAGCCTGAACTACAAAGCGAGACCCTTTCTCAAAAAAAAAAAAAAAAGACTAGAATTATAGATTATTGACTCATATTACTGATGTCATCCACATGCCTGGCTACTACTGGATCAATATTAGCTAAGTGTCTACTCTTATAATCATACTGGTTGATTATAGTTTTGACCCACATTTTCCTACCTCGTGTCTTTGATCTCAAACTTTCTCCAAGAAGTGGGCTCACTGGCAACCCATTTGTTACCCCTCCTCTCTCTCAGGATCTATTCCTATTCCTTTTTTCTATTCCTGGTTCCTATGCCCCCCCCCAAATTTTCCTAGTTTTATTCTCTGTTGTTCCTTAGACTTCATTCCTTGACTTCAGTAAACATGAACTCTGTGTATCTAACATCCAGCAGATTGGGAGTGACTTTTTTCCCCTATATCATGGAGGTTCCACCAAGATCATTGGAAGGAAGACTATGTTTGCTTTTGTTTCATGGAACCCTAAATACTTTTGACTGGATTCTAATTGTGACTCACTAATGCAATTCAAATTGTCATCTTCTTGTTTGTCAGTCACTTATATCTTGTTTTTTGGTTAAATTGAGAGCATGGGGAGGTTATGATATTTCTCTGTTTCTTTGATGGGACATTTTATGTTTTCAGGAAGGGACTCCTATTCTTATTTTTATGCGGCCTTTAGGCTTCCCAGTTGCTAAATTTACTTATATTGCTTTCTGGACTCTTTGGTGATTGAAAGGTGGCTTGCTAACTTATTTTAGACAGCAGCACCAGGTAAAGGTAACGTTGGCTCTCCCCGAGTAAACTTTGAAGGGTCATGGCTGGGACACCTCCCTGGCGGGCACCCAAAGGCTCCTCAGGGTCAGCTGGGTCTCAACAGGCTGGTAACGAGCAGAGACATTTCCTCTTATCTATTTGTCCTCACCTTCCCTCTTCAGTCAGGTAAGAGGTACCTGTCTGGTATTTTCTGTCCCAGAGTAACCTTGGACAACACTTTCAGAGCTTTCTCTTAAACCTCCAAACCTTCAGCTCCAGGTCTGGACTTCTCATTCTCTGCCAGTAAGATCGACGTTCAGCTATGTCTTCATACATGTATAGGGCCAGAAACAGGTGAGAATAATAACCTTCTAGATCCCCTGAGACAGGTTTGCTGGGACAAAGGTCTAAGTTAAGCAAGAACCCCTCAGTTTTTCCTTTTCATTCCAGGTCACTGGGAGTTAACCTTGGAACTGCTTGTCTCACTAGACCACCTTCTCTGAACAAAAGCAGACCTTCCTCTAGGTGTTCAGGCTGCAGCAATTCACAGAAACTGGCTATAACACAGGAAAACAGCTATCAGAGGAACGAATTACACTTTCGCCTTACACATGCTAACTCAGGGTGAAAAGTTTTAGTCAACCTTTCTCTGCTGTCATGTCCATGGCTGAGAGGAAAAACTGATAAATGTGCCTTTCCCTTTTGTAGTCCAGGCTGGCCCTGAGCTCAGCCTCCAACTCACATCACAGCAATCCTCCTGCCTCTGCCTCCCGAGTGCTGGGATGACAGGCGTGAGCCACCACGCCCGGCACTGTGGTATGTGGTACTGTTTGCTGCTGGGTTGAGTTTCCACACCCAGTATTGTTATGTGGTTACCGGGGATCAAACCCCGGCCCTTCGGCTTGCAAGACCCAGAACCACTGAGCTATATCCCCGGCCCTCCTATGCCATATTCACAGTCACTTTTCTGGCCCTTCCCTACTGCCCCAGCTCTGAGAAACAATACCTTTTACAACAGTGTTTGACCCTAGGCAATTTTCTTCTCTGTGGCTTCTGGAGTTCAGGACCAAGTTACCAGAATGGTGGGTTTTCCCTCTCTGGAACCCTTCAAGCTGACTTTCACTTATCTCTGGGTCATATCCTACAAACCTGGTCTAGGTTAATCCTGAAACTCTCAAAGAATACATGTAAAAGTTTCAGTCCAAGTGTATCTGCCTTTCAGTCCTCAGGCAGGACTGGAGATGAACTCCTCATACTTCCCTCTCTGCAAACTGGTTTTTATATAGCACAGATACATTCATTGGTAGAACAAAGCATTCCTAGGGAACCTTGTGAGTTTAGTAACAGTTTTAAACAGACCGATATTAAAGAATAGGCATGACCCCAGTCCCCAGACTCATGACTTCTCTCCAGAACATCTTACTGGGCCAGCCACTATCTCAGAGATACTCTAATTGAGGCTCTGGGACAGGAAGGCCTGCAGCTAACATGGTCTGAGGCCATAGGTTACAAAGAAGGGTCCCAGGTGCATGGGCAGGGCAGCTAACCTGGCTCTGGCTTCTTCCTTACACCACCAGTTCGCTGCTGGTGCTGGACAGGGTTAAGTCTAGGGCATGCCTCAGGTTGAAGGATACACAGGGGAACCTTTCCCCTTGTTTCTTTTCAAAATGGAAAAAGATCATCGTAGGAAGGCATCTGCTGGCCAGAGCCTTGACAGGCCTTCCTCCCTCACTGTCTGGAATTCACACTTCAGAGAGGGCCACCTAATCTCTTTCTGTATCCAAACATGGCCTGCGCACCTCACCCCTCAGGATAGTTAAACTTACCTTCAATAGTCTGTCCCTCTGCAGGGAACAGTTATATGTGGTTATCAAAAGAGCAGTTTTGGTGTACCTTTTTGTTTTGAGACAGAGTCTTGCTTTGTAGTTCAGGCTGGCTCTGAGCTTACTATGTAGCTCATGCAAGCCTTGAACTCACAGCAATGCTCCTGCCTCTGCCTCCCGAGTACTGGGATTACAGGTGTGAATCACCACGCCCAGCATTGAAAAACAGCGTTTTGGCTAGCATCTATGACTTTCCAACAACTATGGCTATCAGAGTGATGATGAGAAGCCCATGTGGCTGGGCATTCCACTCAGATGAAACCATCAGTCTTCAAAACTGTCTGCTTTCACAGCTGTAAGCTGTGAAAAAAAAAAAATCCAGCTGATTTTTATTACAAGAGATCTCTGCTAATTGACCTACCAAAGGTTCTGACTAATCTATTTATAATCACAAATTTAAAAACAGTAAAAGAATTATTGTAATTCACATTGGCCAAATACATTTGAGAGCACGCTGGTCTACTAACAATTGTCTTCTGTGTGTCTGTCTATTCAATCTGTGGCTGGTTGTAACATCTACAACTGTTTTGTCTGAGCTCAACAATTTTTCTTCTTACTGCCTATTTGGATTTTAAAAATATTTATGTCTATAATTTAATTGCCTTATAGATAAATGTCATTAGTGTTAGAGACAGACTTCCACCCAGCTTCTGAACTGGTCAGAGTGATGTCAAGGCTGGCTTTACAAATGCAAAGCATGTTGTCTGTGTACAATAACCTGGGAGAAAGATACATGCAAAGTGTTCCTCGGATAGTAGGAATGATAACAATATTAAATAAATTGGAATAAACAGTGATAAATGTAGCACTGCAGAGAAAATTTAAAAAATAACAATAAAAGGGGCAAATATTTAATGATTTAATCCTGGAACATTTGTAAATTACATGGACCGAGTTTAGGAGAAACTGCTCCACCTGCACCTTTTTAGGATTATTGCAGTAACGGGAGGGAAGAGTACTTCGAGTCATTCTGCACCACACCAATTCTGACAGACAGGGAGACGGGCTGGAAGGCGCCTGCATCACGAGGTGCTGAACAGCAGGAAGCCCGTGAATGTCGTGTCATCATCCTCATCTGCAAACAAGCCATTGAACCTCTCTCCTCCTGTCACCTGCATCCACACCTCATCCCCAAGCTTCAGCAGCAGGACAATCCCACCAGAGGCCTGGTCCTCAGAGCTCATATAACTGTCCTTGGTGTGCAGGATTTTTACCCCGTTTTTAACCAAAGCAACTTGCACGTTCCTGGAGAAGACAGTGATATGGTAGGTGAAGTAATAGACGCCGGCAATGTGGCACATAAACTTTCCTGTAGCAATGTCGTAATGGTTGAATTCATTGTATAAGATCTTGTCAAATTTGACAGGCACGTCAGAGGGGGGGAACTTGCTCAGCACAGTCAGCCCCACAGTGAAAGCACTTTTTGGCAAAACTGGACTTTCACCAATTTTCCCTTTTTCTCCTCTATCTCCTTTCCAGCCTCTCATTCCTCGGACTCCAGGCTCACCCTGGGGTCCCACAGGTCCTGCGTCTCCCCTGGGACCAGGCTTGCCAATCGGGCCCACAGGGCCAGTTAAGCCAGTGGGGCCCAGGGGTCCAGAACTGCCTGTTAGACCTTGGGGACCTGTGGGACCCACATCACCTTTCTCTCCCTTCTGCCCTTGAAGGCCAGTCTCTCCTTGGAGCCCTTTGTCTCCTGTGGGACCAACAGACCCCTTTGGCCCATGCTTCCCTGGGGGTCCTCTGGAGCCGGGGTCACCTTTGATGCCTTTGGCTTCAACTCTTCCATCTGCCCCTAAGTAAAGGGAGACAATAAAGAGATAGTTTGTGAATCGTTCAATCCTGAACATTTTTGTTTTCTTTTTTTTGTTACTGAGCATTTATTTGGGACAGAATAGTACACGGTATAATATCTGCTCGGGCTTTGAAAATTCATTTACTCCCAATTACCTACATGTGTATCACACACACACACACACACACACACACACACACTTTTGGACAACTGTCCCCTGAGTGAGTTTGGACTTACAAGAGAGAACCCACTTTTATGATCTAAGTCCACTGTGATGACCAAGATACACTCAAGGCCTTGCTGGTAGAATTGCTGTTCCAAGCAGGAAGGGCTCCGATGGCCACTGGGTGGACAGACACTCAGCCCTAGGGCTGGGACAGCCCCTCAAAAGCTCCTTGCTGGAGCAAACACAGAATACGGCTTCCATGTAGTGTTCATCTCTTTCTTGAGATCAGCCCCAGCCTGTCTACCCACCCAGGACGTTGAGATTTCAGTCATTCTAAGCAAACACGTGGCATCTCACTGTTTCCTCCGCCTGTGTGGGGGAGTGGTGGTTGTCGGCATCACCTCTGCCAAGATACCATCCCAGCCCACCTCTAACCTCTCATGCACTGGATATCAGGTCAGTGGCTTGCTTGTACTGCCTGTCCCCTTATCTACTGGACCAGGACAGTAATGGTACCTGGATCATAAGACTATGACATCCAGTAAGCAGTACAAGGAAGTCTTAGAATAATGCACAGATTGCTGGGCACACTTGTAATTCCAGTACTCTGGAAGGCTGAGGCAGGAGAATTACAAGTCTGTGCCCAGCCTGGGCCATTTAGTGCCTCAATTGAAACCTTGTCGCAAAACTTCTTTAAAAAGAATAATAATTTAAAAAAAGGAAGTGAGGTTGTAGCTCATGATGAAGGCCCTGGGTTTAATTCCTGGTACCAAAAAAACATCACACGCAAGAACGAGGCACAGAATGACCTGAGTGTACCTGACGTTTTGACCATCTCTCCTCCTAGCAGTGCCATATTGTCAGGTCCTGTGTCCCCTTTGGGGCACAATGCATGCTGGACAAATCCTCCACATCTTAGCTCACCTCCAGCATAGGGCCCATCAGGTGACAGCTATTCCATATGGAGGGCTCAGGGGCACTGAGTCCAAGTCCATCCTCCTTGCCAGGTGCTCGTCCACTAGACCAAGTTTAGCAGACTGTAACTCAACGGCCTAGGCCGGCTCCCTGCTACCAGTATTTGTATGGTCCATGAACTAAGAATGGTTTGCACACTTCTACAGTCAAAAGTAATAATGCACAGCATGTGAAAAGTATGTGGAGTTAATAAGACTCCCATCTCTGCAGCACCCACCTCCCCCGGGACTCGGCCACATTTAACCCAGCAACATCCACAAATTGCTTTTCTACACTGCCTCAGAGTTGGGCAGTGGGGTTGACGTGTACAGCCTGCAAAGCTGAAAATAGTCTCTTTCTGGGCCTTCACAGAACACCTTTGCTGACCCCCACATCCGCCATGGGCTCCGAGGCCAGAGCTGAGTTGTCTCTGGCGTAGGCCCCCACAGAAGCTTGCCCAGGACTTATCCCAGCGCAAGCCTCGTAACCACTGTGAACCCGCCTCCGCAGGGCAGCGTCAGAGCTCAGCCAGCAGCGAGCAGCTCCTGACCTCGTTCTCCTTTCTCGCCACTCAGCCCATCCTTTCCTGGGCCTCCGGGGTGGCCTGGCTCTCCTAGGAGAAAGAGGAGAACAGGTAAGAGCTGGGATTCCAGCTCCGATGTTTCTGACCATGGCGTCCACGGTGCTGCTTGTCAGAGACAGGTGACAGCGTGGTTGGCATGCCCGGCCGCACCAACGTGAGTGCAGAGAGTCAAGTGGGAGTCCCAAATAGCAAAGCAGGAACATGGACCCTAAACAGTGTTCATTTATGTATCTTAATTATGATATGCACTGTGCTAAAAGTGTTTATTATAGAACATACACAAATGTATTTGAAAAAGGATAAGATAAAGATGAAGACAATTTTTAGTGCAACAATGAGATTGAATATCCTTGTAAAAAATGATGTTAATGGCTGAATTCAGTGGCACATAGCTGTGGTCCCAGCATTCAGGAGGCTGAGGGAGGAGGATCACCACCAATTCCAGGCCACTACACTACACTGCACTACACAGTGAGGCCCTGTCTCATCCTGAGGCTGCCTGAAAGAAATGTTATACATAATACTTATGAACCACTTGGAAAGTATATATGTAAAATATATGAGAGGGGTAGAGAAATGTGGCATTTTATATGAATGATTTATTTTTCCTTATATTTAGCAATCATCTATTTTTATATATAAAATTTTTAAAAAATTAAATCTTCATATATTCAGGATAAAGATATACAAACACAGCACTGTGGTCCCAGCAGGTGGGTAGGCTTGATTTCATTAAGGAAGGTTTTATCATGAGATGGAGGGGAGGCAGGCTAGTGTGCTGGGAGCACCAAGGGCTTCCTGGAGAGACCCACAGGGCAGCTGGGCTGGCTGGAGGCTGGAGGGCATCAGAGCTGCCCCAGAGCCCTGAGGCTTCATCCAGTCCTTTTCACAAACCACTGGGCCACCAAACGGCTTTAGCTGAGACATGCTGTACAGACCAATTTGTAGGATCTTTTAAATGTCAGCAGGAGTGTCAGTGAATTTCTCTCTGCACCCGGCTGGACAGGTCCCTCTGCACGTCTTAGGTAGGAATAGCTGGGGTCAAAGCCAGGGCATGGGATGAATATCACATCTGGAAACTGAGTCTGTTGGTGTTGTGTAAATGACAAGGTTTCTCAGCTTTTGACAGTCTCGGAGAGGCTGGACCTGGACTCCAGATTCCCAGATGCTGGGACGCAATCCCGGTAACATGGGTCACAGACACCTGAGTAGCAGCTGGGTCTTCGAGCTGTCATCCCCCTTGGTCTCTGTCACCCAGTGTCACCAGGCCTTTTCACCTGGACTGCCACCATGTGCTCTTGCCACATTCCACACCCCGGCCGTATCTGTGGTTTCACTTTTACAGATTCTGTCAGCTGACTGTGGTCCTGAACCATTTCCTGGGAATTCTATAAATGGGCACCGTGTGAGCTGCTGTCATTGCCAGGCTGGCCTTGAACTCCTGGGCTCCAGCCTCCACCTCAGGGCAGCTGGATGGCAGGTCTGCTCCACTGTGCCCAGAGCAAGGGGCACGCCCTTCTGAGAACTGCAATACTTCCCCTGCACCCACTCAGTCTGGCTCACAACATAACTTGTCCCCCGCCCAGCATGTCACTTAGTAGCCATCTCAGTTATTAGACGGACAGGATAGTGTCTCAGTGTTTATAGTCAAGTAACCCATATTTTTTCCTTTTTCTTTTTTAGTTTTTTGACACAAGGTTTCACTGTAGTTCAGGCTGGCCCTGAACTCATTATGTAGCCCAGGGCAGCCTTGAACTCACAGCAATCCTCCTGCCTCTGCTTCCCGAGTGCTAAGGTTACAGGTGTGAGCCACCATGCCCGGCATTATGGTATATGGTACTGGGGATTGAACTGGGGACCTTGAGTTTGCTAGGCAGACGCCGGAACCACCGAGCTAAATGCCCAGCCCAACCCATATTTTTTTCTTTTTTTTTTTTTTTTCTAAGGTTTTTTGAGACAGGGTCTTGTTTTGTGGTTCAGGCTAGCCCAGAGCTCAGCCTCCAACTCACATCACAGCAATCCTCCTGCCTCTGCCTCCCGAGTGCTGGGATTACAGGTGTGAGCCACCACGCCCGGCACTGTGTTATGTGGTACTGGTTGCTGCTGGGGTGAGTCTCCACGCCCAGTATGGTATGTGGTTACCAGGGATCGAACCCAGGTCCTTGTGCTTGCAAGACAGGCGCCGGAATCACTGAGTTATATCCCCGGCCCCTAACCCATATTTTTTTCTTAACAATGGCTCTAAGGTGTGAGATTAGTGAGACTGCTAGGTTTATTATAGTGCAGTGTAACAACTGTTTGACTTTGTTCTTAGCTATTGTTGTTAATCTGACTGTTCGAATGTGCAGACTTTTCCTAGGTAATGTATGTATGTATATATAGGGAAAAGTCATGTAGAAAGGATTCATACTATCTTTTGGGGCATCCATTTAGGTCTTAAAACACAAGCCTATGGAGTGTGTCAGCCATCAGAAGCCTCAGCTGGCCTTGTGCTGTTGAAAACCCATCACACCCATGGCTGAGGCAGGAAGACTGATGACTTCCTCTACACTGGCACCAGAGACGATGGCTAGCAAGCAGGTGTCCCCAGGAGGTGAGACGCCCGAGGGTAGTGCCCACTCAGCCTGGTCCCCGCACCGCCCCACGTTTCTCACAGAAATGGCATGAAGCAGGACTCAGTGAACAGCCGCAGGGGAGCAGGTGGATGCTGGCTCAGTGGGAAGCGGAGAGCCACACAGTGGGGAGCGCGTGGGTGAGATGAAGGATCGAGGCCACGGATGGCTGCTGGGCACCCAGTACCTGCATCCCCTTTGTCTCCCTTAGCTCCATCGCGCCCGTCTCTTCCCGGCAGGCCGTTGTGACCTGGGTTCCCAGGAATGCCAGAGTGGCCTTGCCGGCACGTATCCTGAGCACTCACGGTCCCTGTGCAGACTCCCAGGGCAAGCAGCAGCCACCAGATCCTCATGGTCAGATGTTCGAGCCTCAACTGAAAAAGGGGAGAGAAACCCAGAAGAGAAATCCTGGTCGCTGGGCCGTGCCGCGGACACAGCTCTCCCCTTACGACACTGTCAGGGTGGGGGGCGGGGGGGCAGGACCTGGCAGCTAGTAACACTGGTTACCGATGGCAGGCGGGACCTTGTCCTGGAAGCGATGCATGGCTAGGACCCTCTTAACGGGGAGCAACAAATGGGAAGCCACATTTAGAGTCAGCATACTCTGACTGATGAATTCACTTTGGGCAGACCCGGTCTTAAGGATTTCAGTCTGTGGGTGTGTATTTGCAGAAATAGTGTTTAGATTCCTGTGTAGAGTTGGTACCAACGTATAACATACACTTCTTCCTTTATCTTCATCTCTCATCACTTTCCTCCTTGGCCCCTCCTTCCATCTTCATCTCCTTCCCCTTGAAGAACAGTCTATCTCCTTATCTTTGTTTTGGTTATTATTTTTTACTGTGGGCTTTTCATACATCGAACATTTTTTGAGCAAAGGGAAGCAAAAGACTGAAGTAAAAACAAATATGATCACTATGCATTTGAAAAAGAACTTTATAAACAATAAAGCAAAGAATTACCATGATCCAACAATTTCATGTCTGGGAATGAACCCACAAGAATTAAAAGCAGGGACTCGAACCTTGCGCTTGAATTCACAGCAGCACTGCTCACAGTGGCCAAGAGACAAAAGTGACCCGCATTTGTGGGAAACTGGGTCTGATGAGGAGCCTGGGGAGAAGGGACCCCCAGCCCTGCTCACAAGTGTGTGGTGTCAGCGGTTCCAAGGAGAGAAACAGCACAGTTGAAGTCAGATTAAAGAACATACACATTCAGGCTTCGCCTGCGAATCATGAGAACCTGATGAACTTACCCTGAGCCCTGGATCACTTGCTTGTCCGTTTCTTCTTTGGTGAGCTAAGTAACAGTGAAGAGCTCTGTCCATACAGGGCTTTTGTCCACTCGAGGCACAGAGCCCAGGCCCTCCTCTTCCAAATTATCTCTATGTCTTCATTCTTTAAACCTTGTCATCCCTGGGGTCACGATGAACTCCTAGGCTAGATGCTACATGTATTTTCCATCAGCAGGTGAGTAGACACATGAAAAGTGATGCACACATATGAAGGAATGAGACAGATTTGAGAAGGAAGGAAATGCTGGCACATGCTACCGATGGGTGCACTTTGAGGACATTATGCCAATGAAACAAGCCATTGCCAAGAAGACAGGACTCCATGATTCTGTATCCAAGCCCATGAGCCACCTACAGAGTCACATAGTTAGGGAGAAGTGCATTTTCCAGTCCTTTACTCTAGCAACACTGTCTTCTCCCAGGTGTTTGATTTGTCTTCCAACTTTATGAGGCACTAAGTGACACAACCTCAGACAAGAGTTGAGAAGAAGAGAAAATTAGGCACAGTGTTCGCTACAAAGATGCACAACATGTGGTCCGAGTAAAGTTCACAGAGCACCGTGTCTCCGTCCTCATACTCCTATCATACAAGAGCCTCATATTTTATTACATAATTGTGGGATTAAACCTCTGCGCCACTCCTCACTGTCCTTCCCATATTATTTTGTTCTAATACCATTTTGAAACTTGGACTAGCAAGTTGAACAACTATTGATCAGCTGCAATAAACACATCGTGGTAGATATTTTCAGCCTTGAAAAACTAAAACAAAATGGACACAAAGCCAAGTCCCTTGTGTGTGCTGACAGTAATGGGGTTCTGCACAACCCCCTGAGAAAGTAAAAAGTAAATGGGACTCATAGCTGTGACTCAGTAATCCCACCTCTAAAATTCTTCAAAACAGCCCAAGACTTGCGTGCCAAATAAAGATAACTACAGACACAGTATGTAACACAGGGGGTCAAGGAGTGATTTGGGAAGTAGAACTGTGTGTAGCCACTGAAATAAGTATGAGCATCAAGGGAAATATGTAAAAGATGTCAAAGGACCCAAATTTAAAAAGTAGAGTGAATGTCATGTGTGCACACAACACATATGGGTACATGGATACTGACAAAAATGAGATGTAAATATATGCAAATGAGTGCAGTATCTTTCAAATGCCTGAGGGGAGGTTTCCCTGTACAAAAATGCTTTTTAAATATAGAATCATACAAATATTTCTATATATTCTTCTTTTAGTTATAAATAAAAATAAAAACAAAAACAAAATTCTGATCTAAACTCTGTTGCTGTGTTGTAGAAGTGTCCAAGTAACTCAAAGTGCAGCCCTACACGGAGTATTTTGGGAAAAGGAAAAATGGACACTTCCTGCAGAAGTCATCAACTCACCCATATCAGGAAATGGAGTCAAGTTTTCTTATAGCCAAATCTACAAATAATCTACATCTGCCTCTTTTATTTAACTCAGAAGTGACTGGTAGTAATCAAATCTAAGTTTACCAGCCAGTCTCTGGGATTGGCTTCCAACTTTTCCTTCCAACTTTTCAAAATATGCAATGCAAGATTTTCCAGTGATGAAAAGATACAAAACCATAAAGATGTCAATCTGGATAAATTCCATCTTATTTTCCAACTAGTGAAAAGCTACTATTATCCTTCTGAAATTTTCACTATCGTTGTGTAGCTGATGTAAGCAGAATGTATCTTGCTTTTGTCTTGCACATTGAACACACAGACAACCTTCGGCAAATGATTTTCACTGAACACACTTTGCTCTCAAAGCATCAGTGAAAATATATGGTGGTATTATCTAGACTAGGAACATTTAGAAAAGGGTTTGCATTTCCATGTAAAACACTATAGGGTGTACACAAGGGATAGAGCAGGAATTCTATTCATACTGAAAAAGCAAAATGAACCAAAGCTATGAGCTGTGTGCTCAGTGTCATTAGTTCAATCCCAGTGATTGGCCTCAGCATTGATTTCCTGTGTCAAGGCCCTGGGCCAGGACCTCTTCTAAGTCCCTCATTCTTCTTGGTGAACAGCAGCTTGCTGCCCCAGCCCTGCCCATTTGCTCACCTGGATTACTGCCACTGAGGCCCTCTTGGTTGGTACATCCTTCTTAAATGAGTGACCACTTCAACCACCTAAGCCTGGTGGAGCTTTTGAATTACTTCATCTTTCTACTTCATTATTTTTAGTACTTTATAGTTAGATATTTGTTAAATGAATAAAACAGTATACTCATTCAAATTGTGCATCCTTAGGGGAGGTGACAAATCTGGTCAAATCACGTCAAACCAGATGACTGCTGGCCATCTTCAAGACCTTTCTCCCCTTCATCTAAGCAATAGCAATTTTAGCAGAATACCTATATGTACACAAAAGACCATGTGCCCAGCCTCCCTTGGCAGCATAGCTATGACTCCAAAGCTAGATTCTGGCCCATGGAAATGGGCCTTCCCTTCTCCTGTGACCAGATGTGCATAGGTTGGGCCGCCGTTTTGGATTGCTCAAGGAGGACAACACTTTGTGGAGAATAAATTCTGCTCTTGAATGATCCCACAGATCAGTCTTCTCTCCCAGCCTAGCTTTGATAGGACAGCATAGGGGAAATGTATCTCTAACTTGTTTAAATTCTGCTGTTTGGGGCATTAGTGACACAAAACTGAGCCCACATCTCGAGTAATACAAGGCACCTGCTGCCCAGAGGTGCGGACTCCAATCAGAAGTATGGAAGGCCTGTGGACTCCTGCAGTCAGCCAGCCCCAGACAAAGATGAGCCTCTCAGGGGTGGATACTGCCTTGCACAGATGAGCTGATGAGTATGAATGCAGAGAGCAGCACACCTGCACTGCTGAATGCCAGAGTCTCCTGAACCTGGCATTCTGACTTGATCGGAACAAGGGGACACACTGAAAATTACTTGGCAGTTACTGTTTTTTTAGTCCCAAATAAATTAAAAAAAAAAAAAAAACATTTCCAGTTAGCTTCTTCTGGGTTGATTCTCCCATACTTTACTTATATTTCTCTGTCTTCACTGAATCTTTTATACAGGATCACCCAGTACCTCTCCTGATTAATTTTCTCTTATCATAACCACAGGTAAGGATTTCCCCTTGTCAAGATTCTTACTTCCCCCAACAAACATTTAACACAGATCTGCCTCAAACCAGCTCAGGTTCCTTGTGGGTAGTGTCAGGGACAAACTGTCTCAATCTCCCTCCCACATAGCACAACTTCAAATCCAGTCTTGAAGCTTGAGCAGTCCAAGTGCTTTATACACTGTGTACTTTATGTATTTCTTCAACATCTATTGAGACTTTTTATTACACTGTTACAAGTATAAAAATGTACCCATTAAAATTCATACAAAATAACTTAAAATCTCCAGAAAGCTCTCTGGCAAAGTCTGTATTCTGGGAATTGAATCTATACATTTTATTCTTCTTCCCAGCTGGTTTGCAGAGATCTGGGAAAAGAATGCCAAATTCATTTTTCTCTCCTATTCAGCGTTTTTCTCAAGAATGAATTTTGGAAGAAACATACTACTTTCCCAACCCAAACGCTTGAAGACATCTGATTATTTTGCAAATGATTATCCCATTGTTTAAGAGCTATTTTAGGACTCAGATGCATTAGGTGAATGTAAAGAAATCTTTTCCCAATGCACATACCTGAACCCCGGGCTGCTGGCTGGACCCCAGTGCTGTGTAAATTGGGAACAGGGCAAACTAAAAATCATGCCTTCCTGCCCTCCAATTCCCTCATGGATACAACTGCAAAATAGCAGGAAGGGGAGGGAACGGGGAGGCACAGATGTCTTGGAAGAGCTTCAAAAATTATAGCCACACTTGGATCAGGTAGCATCTTCTGGCAGCACCAGGCAGAGCAGAACACGTTTGCATTTTCTGTTCTTTTTGGAATGAAACAAGGGACCTCAAGCAAGGCATTCCCACCTCACCATTTCCCGGTTTAATCTGGATCCTAGGTCACCAAGATCACTACCGTTAACACATCTCTCAAATGCCTGTGCAATTCCTGTTGACTCACGCACCTAGGACTCAGACACATGCACATCTTGCCACTGAGAAAAATGTGGTGCAACTTTCTCCAGTGTTACGAATCATTCTTAACTTTTCCTGACAAGCATCACTAACATTTGTCTAAAACTTAGCCTCCAGAAGTCAAAGGGACTGAATTCTTTCCACATGCAGGGGCTCGATTGCAGAGGCCATATGGAGAGTGGGGGATGCCAGGCAGGCCTCACTTCACCCACGCTGCAACCCCAGCCCCACTCTCCCTCTGCCTCCATGTCCTCACAGGTACAGCAAGCCAGTCAACACCAGCTTCCCCGGTGGTGCTGGGCTGACTCGTGCATTCGGCTGGAATCTGCTTCTCTAGGTCCCTCTGTGCGGGTGCATGCCCTGCAGCCTGGGCCAACTGCCTGATGGAACCCTCTGGGTAATGTCTTCAGGGCCGTCTGGGGTCAGCTACTGTGGCTCCTCTGTTCTCATGACTTCCAGTTGGCTCCTAAGTGTTCCTTGACCTGTATTTCCAGCCCTGGCTCTCTGGAGCTGCACATTATAGTCACCCTCCAGATGGCTATCACCACTGTCAGCACACTTCCCTTTTCCATTTTGTCTCGGCACTCCCACCCACCCACTGTGCCACACAGGTTGTGGTCACCAGCATCTTCCCTGACCTTGCTACCCATGACTTGCCAGGACTACTGAGTAGCCTCCCACTCTCCTGTCCTGTTCTCTGGCCTGGGCACAGCTTCCAAACCATTACTATCCCTCTCCAGGGCCCCTAAAAAGTGACCAGCTCCTAAAAAGCCAATTTCAGCTGCAGCTCACCTCCTTCACTTTGGTCACATTAGGAAATCCCAAGCGCCACTATGGGCCACATGAGCTTCTGTTCACCTTTCTGGGGCCACAATTCATTTCCAGCCACATAGAAAACAGTGTGACCTCAACTCCAACCCTGCTTAGTTTGGCTAAAAACGGGCTCATCCCCCCAGGATCCTGGTCCCCATGAAGCCTGCCGGCCCAGATACTCTCTGGGCAAAGGGACTGAAGTCACTGTGTAACGGCCACACAGCTCTGGTGTTGCTTAGTTCATGGTGAATTCTATAACACCATTCTGTTTGTCTTCCTTTTGACACACTCCACTGGAGGATTCACATATTTCCCCTCGGCTCTTCCAGCGTGCAGTGAGGTGCTGATACTCTTAGTTCATCTCCAGCTCTTCCAGACATGCTACTGCCTGCCTGGGATCTTAGTTCCCTGTGTGGTACCATCTTGGACACATTAGGTTCTCAGGGCTGACACCCACCTCCCTCCCAAAGCAGAACCTGCCTTGCCAGCCAAGGGTCAGCGGATCACCTGGGAGTAGATACAGGTCAGGGGTAGACAAACAAAAGGCCAGAGGCAGCCTTGGCAACCTTTCTCAGGAACCCTTTTTGGATTAGTCACACAAACAATGGGCTATTTACTCGGGTTTTCTGGGCTGCTAAACAGAGAAGGAAATTCTTATCCAGCCCACACCCAGCGGGTAAGGCCATAGGGCATCTTCTTGCCACCCACCCATTGTCATCCCTGGTAACAGCAGCTACTATAAACTAGGACCTTCAGGACAGGAGCTGCAGCTGGGTGGGAGAGTTTGTGTTCAGTATAGGGAAGGCCTTGGGTTTGATCCCCAGCGCGCGCGCGCGCACACACACACACACACACACACACACACACAAACAAAAGCAAAACAACCCCAAGTCCCTGAAAGCAAAAGAAAAAAACAAGCAGAACCAAACAACCAAGCCTTCCTCCTTCCCAGCTGTGCTCATGGGGGCTCATTCCAGAGCCTGGAGACCTTCTGGTCCAGTGGGCCCCCTCAGCTCTCTATTGACCTCCTCCTACACTGACCCTGAGTCTGGTCTGGCTCTGAATAAGCCTGCCAAGGTCAGGATGGGGAAGGCCCTGCCAATTGGAGGGATTCTTTGCACTCCAGTCTTTTCTTTCTTTATAATTCTCTCCTTCTTTATAACTACCAAAATGCATTATCAGAAATAAGCTGGCAAGTTAATTTTAATATACAGATACAAAACAAATATAGATTCACAGCATTTACAAGAAATCATTCAAATAACATTGTCATTTTTTTTTTTTTTTTTTTTACAAAAGAAGCATTCAACAAAAATACGTATGAAGTTACAGCAATCTTACGGACCATACTTCAGCTGATAAAGCCAAGTCATCGGCTTGAAAGTGTCACCTGATTTACACAGATGGCGTCATCTTTACACGGACAAGTTTAAAGGTTACTGATAGCTTTGCAAGGGAGATTAAGAAACCACACTGGATGCTAATATTTACAACAAAGTGAATGATTATTAAATTACAGAATCAGTCAAGCATTTGCTAAATACAAATGTTAATACCTATGACTTCATGGAAAGCAGCAATGAAAAGTGTGTTGGAGCGCCTGGGTGTTTTTCCCCTCCAAGGCCAGCTGGAAGAAAGTTTCCACTTAGTTTTTCCCAAAGTCTTTTGAACTCCAAGTTCATTATCTCTTGAAAACAAATAGTACTGGCTAAGTAGATGTTAACACAGAACTATTAAAAGTGTATTATATGGAAAACTGTTTGTTAGCTGCTTAACCCAGAAGCCACGTCCAGTGCGCAAACCACTGAAGACATTTATGCATTTTTGTTGCCTGTCTGCCCAGAGATGCTTTTCTCCTCTCCTTGAGGGGGTAATAAACAGAAATACTGTCTGCAGCACTGGGCAATCAGGATGATGCCAGTAATTCAGCCAAGCAGAGATTTCTACCTGGTAAGATGCTGGATCACCTGGCACCTGTTTACAGATTTCCATTACAGACTGAATTCTGAATCAAGTGTACTTTTGCTTTGTGTGTGAAAACAACAGCAAATTGCAATGCAGCACATAACCTTCAACTGGGTTGGGTATAAAAAGGCACAGTATTTACAAATGGCTTCGGAAGGTGTTGGCCTGTTTTCAACTATGGAATCAGACCTACCATGTAGCAGAACAAAAATCAGACCTAAGGAAAACAAATTATGTTGATAGAATCCCATTAAAGCACTGGCAAATTGCTTGCCACCCTCCTTCTAATAGCCAGGGACAAAGAATGTTACTTTTCCAGGAGTTTTTCAAATGTTACTACAATTACTTATAAGCTACTACATAGCTGATATACATTAGGTTATGATCAAAATTAAAATAGCTGCTTTTCACCCAAGGTCACTCCAACTGTCCCAAAAGAATAGGCAAAATATAAAACATGAAAGAACAAATGAAATTCATCAAAATGTTATGTCATCTTTTTGTTTGGCCCATGACAGCACAGGGTGGCAATTCCTAATGAAATTCACATACAATCCAGGGAGAAGGCTTTGGTTGTGTCTTTCCAAGTGGAAGATGTGACTTAAATCAAAAACAAACTTTGGCAAAATGAAAATGAGAATACTTGAGGACTTTATCTTTGCAGAACTCTAGAACCTGGTAATAAAACCCAAGCCAGACACACAGATTTTTAAGAAGTCAAAGGATGTTCTCTCCTTTTAAAAAATATATCAGCAGTTTCCAAAATTACCTGAAGCCCAAGTCAGATCTACCCAGGACAGATATGTGATCAACTGATTCTTATCCTGTATAAACTGACTGGAGCAAACTGGGTCTTTAAATGAGCTTAATAAAAACATGCCCATGTGTTTGACTCTTTGTTAGGAAGTCCACGGAGGTAGGTGGGAACCGGAAGTAAGAGCTCAGCTGGAAAACAGATTAGGACTGGTCACAAAGCTTAAAGCATGTCTTCATTGTCCATTGGTAAATAATAGCAAATGGAAGTTCTGAGAGACTCTTTACCGGAGTTGAATCCTCAGTGAAAGTGTAACACAGACAAATGAATCTTTCTTCTTTAAAGAAATTATCTTATATTACATTACAAACAACCAAACTGTTCAAAGTTACTATACATACAAACAAGTCTATTTAGCAATGAAAAACATATTTAGTTTCCAAAATATATCATTACATTTTGTTAGTAAAAATGTCAGTTATATAAATGCAACTGAAACACACACACACACACACACCACACATGCGTGCATGCACGTGTGCACACCTGTGGATGCACACACACACACACACACACACACACACAACACATACACACCCCACACAGCACCACTTCTGCTTTAGGACTTGTGGTGGGAAAGTCCAGAGAGGCAGCCCAGGAGCTGTTTGCCACAAGCCACACAGCAAGCAGTAATGCTGCTGTAAGTAAGTATAGCTCGGTGGCAAGAAGGTCCTAGAGGGCCACATAATGCCCTAAGGAAGGGTCCAGGATCATGTTTTATTTTTCAGTACTGTGGATCAAACTTAGGACCTTGCACTTGCCAGGCAGGTGTGGCAACACTGAGCTACATCTCCGGCCCCAAGGTCATCTGTTCTTAATGTGCAATGTCACCTCCTTCAGCAACAGCTCTGGATTCAGGGGAAGGGGATGATAAGACCCCAGGAAGCAACCCATGGAGTTTACACTTCGGTCTCTTGACACTGTTACACTTGTTTATTTATTCTCAGCACGGGCCTACGATTTAAAAAACAAAACAACCCACTGTAGTAAGCATATCAAAACAGACTTCTCAAATAGTCTACACACGTGTAACACAGTGGCCCCCAGTCAGCGCAATGAGTAGAACAGAATACAGAGCCTATCTTTCTAGGCATAAGGTATTTTCATTGAACTTTACAATATGGACAAGGAAAAGATTATTATCTGCAGGTATCAGCCTGTGTGGCCTTGGTTATACAACACTGCTCTGAGTCTAGCTCTGTCAAGTCTCTCACAGAGAACGACTCTCCAAATCCTCTGTGCACGATGTTGTTGAGGGCTGATGTGACAAAGATGGCTTCCAATCCCCAGGAAGCAGAATTGCTCTGCGCCCCAGATTTCTCTGAGGAAGGTTCATGTCTTTGTATGTAACTCTGTCAGTGAGATTCGAGAAACCGCTGAGGAAGACGCCCAAGAGGCTCTAAGGATGTCTTCCAACGAGTGTCATGAATTACAGGAAGTGAGCTTTCAACATCACAGTTAAGCGAGTGGAAATTTCTTAGGTTGTGAAGGGTGAATGGGATGGTGACTTCCACCTTGGGAACCATAGCAGGCGTGCAGCAGGGTTGGCAAGGACAATACAGCCCACCTCGCCTCAGAGGCAGCGCTTTTGGGAGGAAGTGTGAGGTTCTCTGCACTGCAGGTCACACTGCGAAGTGCCTGTTTCCCAGCCTGTGAAGAGGAACCCTGTAAGATGAAGCCCGTGGTATCATTCAGTCACTGTGTGCACCAGATGGTCCCAGGGCTATATCCACAGGAGCTGTAGGCCCTTAACACTACCAAAAAGAGTATGAGCTCACCTTCTAGGTGTGTTCAGACGTGTGTTAGGAGAGGCAGCGTCAAGCCAAGCCCCTGTAGATAATTTCCTCCAAAATCATACACGCAAGTGACCGCCTAGTGGTCATTCACTGGGGACTGAAAGGCTCTAGGTGCTCTGGAACTGCAGCAGGAGGGTGTTTGTCAACAGCGAGACTCTGTATGTATGACAGGCTCCGGGATGCTGGCTCCTTGGCTGCAGCTCAGGGATCTGGTGAAGGCAGAGCCGTGTGTCCTGATCTCTTCCTCCTTCCAGCAGGCAGCTGGGTCTCAGAAGAGCGGGTCCTCTCTCCTTCACTGATTCCCAAAAAGAAGATTTCAGGCCCAAGGCAGCCTGGGACTGCCCACTGACGAAGTGAGAGTGGATGCACCTCTGGGCTCACTTCCGGAAAGGGGCGAGTTTATGGAAGGTGTGCCAGAAGAGTGAGGGCTTCCGCTTGGGCTCTGCCAGGGAGAAGACCTGCTGCTGGGGGACGCTGGTGGGCACGGTGATGTGGCGCTGGTGCAGGGGATGCAGGCCCTGGGGTAGGGGGGCCACTGGGCAGCTGCCGTAGCCTGGCTCAGGAGGAGGGAAGACTGAACGTGAGGGTCACTTCGTAACCAGAGAGGGAAAGAGTCAAGACCCCCCAGTTCTTTGTTGTTTGTGGCTGCTTGTGTGTGGTACTGGGGACTAAGCCCTGAATCTGTGTAGGACCTACTCAGCTCTCAATTATTTCTTAAGACAGGGTCTTAATAAGTCACTCAGTTGATCAAGATTGAACTTCATCCTCCTGCCTCAGCCTTCCAAAGGACTGGTATTTTAAGTATGCACCACCACGCCAATCACAAGAAGATCTAGTAGCTATGGTAAGAAACACTAAGATGCATACGTGACATAGCTTACTTCCCTGAATCTTCCCAAAACCCTCCGGGGAAGGTGTCATGAGCCAAACTATCTGAGAAAGGAACCGCAAGCCAGAGGGAATGTGGAAATTACCTATGACCACAGGGCCAGGGGAAGAATTAAATCAGTCTGTCGCCCCCACTGCCTTGGTCCAAAGCTGGTCTGTTGCCTACTATCTGTGATTGTTGGGGATGTTATTTGATCTGCTTCCTCATCTCTAACACAACATCACGCTGTACAGGATTAAATGGATTAATATAAACTGCTTAGATAATGTCCCTGATAAACTGTTGCTCTAATCAAATTTTCATTAGAATAGGCATTTTAAACTGGCACAGAGGTCATTAAAAAGGCTTCTGAATATTAATTATACAGTTGCAAGGCACAGTGACTCATGCTTATAATCTCAGCTACTTAGAAAACTGAAGCAGAAGGATCACCAGTTTGAGGCTAGCTTGAGAGACCCTGTCTGAAAATAAAATGATAAAAAGAGCTGGGGTTTGTAGCTCAGTACTTTCTGGGATCAATCCCTAGCCCTGTGAAGAGTGTGTGTGTGTGTGTATGTCAGAGAGAGGGAAGAGAGAAAGACAGAGAGAGAGAGAATGAGAGAAAGCAGAGAGAGACAGAGAGGGGAGACCTTGCCCAAAGCTTACCTTTTGACTTTCCTTGCCCTGCCTTCTGAGCATTTAGCATGGCAAGCTTCTTTTGGTTTTCTGAGATTTCCATTCCTGCATTGAGAGAAGAAGTGGTCTCCGCTTAGAGCCCATGACACAACTCGAGCCCATGCTGCTCTGAGATTCTCACCCGATGGTGTGGAGTGGCTGGGTGGGCAGACAGGCAAGGGCAGAGGCAGGCTGGGGCCTCGGCTGTCCTCCACACCCAGATGCACTCCAGTGCCAACGCGCAGACTTCCCGTGGAGGGTGTCCTTGGCCGGCCGGCAGGCTTTTGGGGCATTCTAATTGCTACCACAGTCCCAGGCCCAGGGAGGGAGGGCAGAGAGTAGGTGCCCAAGCCTGCTCCCCATGGGTGTGCAGGTGAGCTAGTGTGTGAACTTGCCTACAGGAGGGTGCTGCCTCAGGCTGTGCCCTACCCCAGGGTCCCACTGCAGAGAGGACGCCTAGTGTCCGAACCTTCTACTGTGAAAGCATGAAGCCCTGGGAACCTTGGTGGAGGAGAGGAGCAGCAATGGCATCTGGTGCTGGCCCCCGCCAGTGTCCCATGACCCAGATGTCTCTACCTTGGTTCCTCGGCTTTATCTCCTTCCCACAGCCTGCATCTGTCCCCATGCGGCCCCGAGCATCCGTGAGTGAATCATCTCCAACTTGCCCCGACCCAGCTCAGAGTCCCTTTCCAGGGTCTGCCAAGCACAGTTGGGTCGCCCATGTGGGCATCGCTTCAGAGTGAGGGCCAGGCTTGGGGCTCACCCATGCACACTCCAACTCGCGCTTGGGCGCTGTGGCCATCGGGAAACAGTGAGCAGCCGCGGGCACACACTGAGCAGCTGCGGGCACAGACGCGCTTACTTCTTCCCTGTTGAAGGGCCGAGATCAAAATGCCCCGAGAGTCAACCTGATTCCAGGGAATCGGAACACAGGGCCTGGACCAGCTAGTGTGAGGAGACGGGGACAACTGGGATTCTGTGGCTGGCACTCTGCATTTAAAAACTGTCCTCTGCACCTATCTGACAAACTACACACAGGACAGGGGTGGGGCCTCATTTCAGCAGCGCCGACCTTGGCTGTTCCATCTGGTGTCCTCTTGCTGAATGGGCTCAGGGCGCTCAGCACCCTGGAGTTGGCCCAGAGTTGTCCCAGAGCGGCCCTGTGCAATCTGCCTGCGCAGGGCCCTCCAGGGACACACCTGTTTCTCATAGTTGGCTGGGCTGTGGGATACCAGAGCCCACAGGCTGCCTCCCGAGGGTGACTCGTTTCAGGCCACACAGAGATGAGCACTGAAGCTCCCCCTGGCTTATCATCCTCAATCCTCCCAGCAGCCCCTGAGGGCGGGGATCAGGCTGCTCCTCCATGCTGGACCACGTGACCACGGAGGTAGGGGCTGACTCAGGCCACAGAAACTAACATATTGTTCATTTTGATTTGGGGACAGGATCATGCTGTGTAGTCCAGATTGGGCTTGAACTAACAATGCAGCTGGGCTCGCCTCAAACTGATGGCAATCCCCTGCCTCAACCTCCTGAGCACTGGGATTATAGGTGTGTGCCACCACATCGAGAAAGACCAATATTTTTTCTCCCTCTTATTATTATTATTATTATTATTATTTTTTGGCATGATACCACTTGAGCTAAATCCCTGACCCCCTCCCGCTCATTTTTGGGGGCCGAGGTCCCTGCTGCGCCTTCACTTCCACCTAGACCTGTGCTCATGGCCCTGACATGGGCTGTGGAACTCAGGCTCACAGACTGGGGTGCTGCTGTCACTCACACACTTGGCAGCTTCAGTCTGACAAAAATGCTGCAATGTCAGCAGGCACATAATGTGGTGCTGTGGGGATCATATAAGCCCGGACACCAAGTTTGCCTGCATTTCACACACAGCATACATGTGTGGCCCGTTGGAAGTTCCATCCTGTATTTTTCATGTCCCTGCACTGTGACTGAACCCCATCTGTCACATGAGCCTGGGGTGGATTTTTCCATTTTTGGCATTGTTCTGGTCCTCAGAAAGGTTCTGACTTTGGAGCTTTTATCCTTGTTGTTAGGATGGGGCCTCCTGTTGGGCTCCTCGGGCTGAGATGACAGTGGGCACGCATCGTGCCTGGCTGCACCTGGGACTTGGGCTCCCAGCCTGGTTGTTCAAGCTGATCCTGAGGGGAGGTAGCCGGGCTCAGCTGCGGCATCTGGGACAGATCCTGGGTCCCCAGACGAAGGCAGGGGACACCCAGGAGGCAGCAAGATGAGCTGGAAGGCATGGCCAAGGGGTGCTGGGGAGCCTCCAGGATCGTCTGCTGTTTCTGATGGCCCAGGGCGTGGTTTCTGGTGTCTTACTGAACTAGTTCCTGTGCCACGGATCATGCTGTAAGAGCAGGCCAGCCCTGAAGGCTCATTTCTCATCTGGGTAATGGGTATGGCTAGTGGGGACCATGCCCTGGGGGTTGACCGAGACAATCTCTATGAATGTGCAGCAGAGTAACTGGCATAAGTAAATGCTGAACAAATGCTGCCTGCAAGAACTACACCTGCCACAGTCCTCTCTGCCCAGTGCTGGCCTTCGGCTCTGAGGGAGGGGCTGGGGACTGACCAGACCTGTGGGGTGGAGGAGAAAGAGAGCAGAGGTGCAGAGACAGGGCCCCAAGGCCTCAGGATGCTCACCCATCTCCCGGTCCTCCTGCACCTGCCGCCTCTCGTCCGCGCAGGCCTGCAGCCACCTGGCCTTGTCTTCCTGTTTCCTGGCACAAAACAGGTGCACCTCATCTGTGGTCTTGCTGACAAGCTTGAAGGCGTTTCGCACGTTGAGGTTCCAGTCCTTATCTCTCCCATCCTCCACGTCCACAGTCTCCATCTGGTCCATGTCCATGCGGCCTTTGTAGTACAGTATATCCCGGCGCAGTAGGTCCTTCTTGCAGGACACCAGCTGGTGGTCAAACAGGAAGAACATCCTCTGCTGGCTCTTGCCTTGCTTGGTGATCCGGGTCAGCTCCCCGGAATGGATCAGCTCGGAGCTCCGGTCTAGAATATTGAGGCCCTGCGAAGATGGAAACAGCACTGACTCCTGCAGCTGTCAGGGACTCGACAGACTGTCTGTCTCAGATTTTCCAGTTACCTGACACCACCTGCTGCTGAGCCCATGGCACGGGTGGACAGGGTCTCAGGCCGTTCCGAAGCCAGTTTCCTGGTCACTTTACCCACCAGAGTCCCCTCTTCTTTTTTTCCTATGCAATGGAAAAGTGTTATCGGACTCTCTTTCACCTGAGACATCGCTCCTATCATACCTATGGTGAAAAAGGTGCTAGATGATAGAAGACCAGCCAAGACCTGAACTGGCGGCCAAACGAGAGTAAGGAAGCGCTGCCCAGGAAGGAGGCCATGGCAGAGTACACCGACAGGCCTGGGGTCAGCACCCCTCAGCTCCCTGGAAGAACCACCAGTCTAGCCGCTGGGAACCAAAGGCCAGGTGGCAAGCTGCCGGCGAGAGACCAGCGCACTGCCCGTGGCAGCCGGAGTCCACGATGAGAAAGAAAGCAGACTGACAGAGTTCACACTTTATCTAATCCAACGCCACCTTGTGGCCTCTCTTTGATAAAATTTTGTACTGCTTAGATATACCTTGAGGACGTTTTCATAAGCGAAATAAACAGATCACAGATGTGTAAATATCATATCTTTTCTCTGGTATGAGACAATGAAGTTGTAAATGAGTTGTAGTATGTATAGCTGATATTGTGAAGTAGAAAATATTTAAAAGGAAAGACAGTGTAAGGGTAAATAACGAGGGGAAAATGAATGTGGTAATAATAAAGAGAAAAGAAAACAAGATTGTGTATATAGGGGGGTTGGGGGAGGCAGAGCGAGGGGAAAAGGGAAAAAATGAGAATCAAGTCATCTCATATTCTGGTACCAACTCTTAATGTTGAATGCGATTATGATGTGTATTCATAATGTACCAATAAAGATAATTTAAAATTTTAAAAAAATTGTACTGCTTTAATCCCATTTATAAACAATATTCTTTGGAGGTAAAAAAGCTTTGATTATAAGACAGTTCTTCTATTTGCTTGCCTGCAGCCATGCAATGCACTGGGTTCCTCACATACAAAGTAAGAGAGAGGCCCAGTGAGCTCTGAGGTTCATTCAGACTGGAGAAACCTACAAGGTCCTTGAAGTACACATGCTTTTCTCCAACTTTCAGTGCTCTAATCTACTTTAATTAAAAACCTGCCTCCTCACTCCAAACTCTCAGTCCTCTGGAAAGACAGTACTGCCGTACAAGGGATGTAGGAACAAAGTTCCCTTGTTCTAACCCAGCACAGCAGGGCCTGTAATCTGAGTATGAGGCAAGAGAAGCACAGGCCCAGGAAACTCAGTAAGGCCCTGGGTTTAATCCTCAGTAGTGGGGGAAAAAGTTTACTTGCTCTAAAAAAAATGTGAGGTGGGGCATGGCAGTACACGCCTATAATCCCATCACTCAAGAGGCTGAAGCAGGAGGAGTGCCGCGAGTTTGAGGCCAGCCTGGGCTACGCAGTGGAAACCTTGTCTCAAAAAAACAAAAGAAAAACAAACAAAAGGGATCTGCTTGTTTTTAGAAGGTGGATGGAGTAGAGTAGTGGGCCAGTGCAGACTCTGAACCTGGACTGCCTGATTGGTTTAAACTCAGCTGTGTCCCCTTCTAGACAGGCAAACTACTAAACCTCCATCGCTTCTCCTTGGGTGAACTACTAGACCCTCCTGTGCTTCATTTTCCTAGTCCAGTAAACAAGTAGAGCGACAGGCCCCACCTGCTTCACAGGACTGTGGCAGGCATGTTACTTGGTGTAAACTAGGGCCAGGCAGGTGGCAAACACAATCAGGTGGAAGCACCTGTCAGTGGACACACGTGTGAACCAGTTTGTGCAGACCAGCCCTACACCACGGAGCTGACTATCCTCGTCGGCAGACGGGGCTAAGCAGTCGACTAACAATGGGGGTGCCTTCTAGACAGAGCGGCAAACAGTGGGCCGTTTCACTTACCAAGATGCTTTGGAACACACAGTCCATTAACAGGATGGTAAATGTGTCATCAGGAGGTTGAAGTGTAGGACATGGTGAGCAACATTGGATTGTGTGTACATGCATGGGAGTGTGTGTGTGCACACACATGTACGTAATTCCGCTCACCTCCCAGCCAACAATGGACACTTGCCACTGAGCAATCTTGTTGATGCTTTCCAGCTTGCGTTTGCGCTCATTGATCAAACAGGCTACATTCTTCATGGCTTCATAGGCTGCCTTGATATTGTTGTAATCACTGCAAAATGGAAGTTATCACTGCAAATGAGGACTGGCAAGATAATGCACATGCTCAGACTGGCTTGGACTCTGTCTGCTGGCCTAGACAAAGCATCTTTTGAAAGGCCATTGTTCCCTTTGCTTTTTTCCCTGTGAATAGGCCACAGTTTGGATAGGTTAAGGAGCTGACGGAATCCAGAATGCTGTGAGTAAGAATGTCTTCATTCCTTTCCCAGAAATCACAATGAATGAAAGGGGATGATGGCATAAGCAACTAAGTTTTAGTTGTGGTGACTATGGATTATCTTTGTTAACACGGAAAGAACGGTCACTATTGCTTTGATTCAGTCATAACCAGTCTTGCTATACAAAGTACTTTAAAGATGACTATTCACTTCCAGAGTATTTGTACCAAGTCTCATCGTACACAGCTCAGGAAGGAACATGAGGACATAGGCGGCACAATCTGAGGAGGTGAGCTATGTCTTGCTAAGAAGGAATCGGCTGAAGGAGAGGTTCAAGTCTGGTTGGTTCAAGTATGCTGCATGTATGTCTCTGAACAAGCTAGGAGACATCCGAAGGAATCTGAGTACACTCATTCCCATGAGGAGAAACTGGCCTATTGCCACTTGGGGGCCTCCGGTTCCTCCCCTAGTGGTGACATCTTCTCTGGTCTAAGAGCTAACCACAAAAGGTAAAAAATTTGTGTCCCAATCAGCTACAGCCTGTTGCCCCTGTGTGCTTATGGACACGTGTCTATTCCCTGTGCTCTATATGAGCCTGTGTAATCCTCAATAAAGACAGAAGTGTTCACTGAAACCTCCCAAGAGTCTGCATGACGATTCTGCGCACTCATTCTCCTGGTCTAGGCCTCCAAACCTGATCCTTGGCCATATACCCCCCTGACGCCATGGATGGCTACAATCTGCCTTCCCAACATCCTTTACTTCTGGGGTTTTCTGGAAATCATTATCAAAGTAAAAATTTCTTCCCAAAATGGGCCACTTGTGATTCCAGCACTTGAAGGCTGAGGCGGGAAGATTGCAATGAATGCTAGGTCAGCCTAGATGGCATAGTGAGTTCAGGGCCACCCTGAAGTATGTAAACAAGACCCTGTCTCAAAAAAAAAGATTTTCACAGTGGACCTAGATCCCATAAATTTTGAAAAAGGCTGAAGCTGCAGTTGTCATCCAAACACAGGTCGGAACACAGTGCCGAGTGTCTAAAAGTGTGAAGTTCAGGATATGTTTAGCACTAATAATTGGGAAGGTGGAAACCCATCACCCAGCTTAGCATGGGCTGAAGATGGACTTTCCTATAGCAACAGGCATGACGGGGGAATGTGGTCCCAGATGGACTGAATAAAACCCTGGAAGCCTTGAGAGTGGATGCTGGTGCCTGAACCACACACAGTGGACGTGGCTCCACAGCGACTCCTGGGCTCCCTGGCACGGCCCCACCAGGCCGACCCTGCCCTCTTCAGACAGCTTATTTGTACAGGAGCAGAGCAGAAAGGAGGACAAACGGATACACAGGGAATGACCTAGAATAACAGGAACAATAACCCTGGGGAGGCCTCTAGCAATGGAGAAGGAAAGCAGAAAGTTTTTGGTATGATCCCAGCAATGAGGAGAATGTAAGAGTTTCGTTTTATGTAAGACAAGGAAATGATCCTTTTGTCATTCCCTTTAAAACTATTATTAGCTTTTGATACAGTCAAAGTCTACAAAACACTCAGTGAAAAATGCCCTGTAGAGAAAAATCACTGTTGAGGGAGTGTGGAGCCCCATGTCCCTCCCCAGACCGCAGGCCACGGCTTTCCATCCTGGAACGCACCCAGCTGCCCATGTCTCACAGCGCATCTCCTTCTGAACACGGTCACACTGGGAAGAACTCCTGGATTTGCTGCCGGCTGCCTCTGAACCACCAGTGGTTCGAGTTGGTAGGAACATTAAATTTTCCTATTGTCTGATGCCTTTTCATTCTTTAAAAGAAAAATCTCTACAAATTTAACTTTCCTGATTTTTTCCACAGAAGGTTTTCTGATTTTCTTGTCAGAAGGAGGAAGAGAGGGAGAGCCTATCTAAAAAAACAGAAGGGAGGGAAGGGGAGTGAGCTTTTCCCCTTCCATCTATCTCAAGAGATACCTTCCTCTCATTCTTTCAGCGCTAATTCCTTAAATGAACCCTCTTATCTAGGGCTGCTGCTCAGTGGCCTGCTCTTATTCTTTGCAGTCTACTGTGAAAGATCCCCTTTCTAAGCTTGGTCTCTCCACAGAAGCTCAGCACACAGGGGAACAGGACAGAGCTCTCCCCAGACTGCAGGTGGAACTGTGAGCACATCCGGGTACCGCAGCCTCCTGTGTCCAGCTTTGTCTTCCATGGGCTCTGTCACCCATGCGCATCTGCAGTTTGAAAATACTAAATGGGAAATTCTAGCAATGACTAATATGTTTTAAACTATTCATTACAGTACCTTATTTAATTGTTCTCTTATTTTTAGTTAATATTCTTAATCTCTTACTATGCCTAATTCATAAATTAAACTTTATTACAGGTATGGATATACAGAAAATAAATAAATAGTTCAGTACAGACGTTCTTTGTTTAACAACCTACCCGTATAATAGCTATTTGGATTTATGACCTGCTACATGAAATTATGGAGTTATGCAAATAAAAGTAAAGTCATCAAGTTGGAGTCTCCTTGAACATCTTTTTGTTCTGAATATTGTAATGTTCATACTATATACAACTCCACATTTAGCAACTAACTCTTTAAGGACCTTGTTCCTGGACCAGAACTCAGTCACTAAACAAGGACTATCTGTACCACATGTAGTTTCAGCCATATACTGGTGTTTTGGGAAGGTAAATGCTCTAGTAAAGAAGGAAACTATTGTAATGACATTTTTTCCTTTTCCTTTGGGGGTGCAGTGGAGTGAGACAAGGTCTCATTATATAGTCCAGGCTGGCCTGGAACTCAAGGTACTCCTTCTGCCTCGGTCTCCTGAGTGCTGGGATTATGGGCGTGTGCGCCATGCCCAACCCTGCCCTTGTGTTTTCACATCTCTAGAAAAGGCTGCTCTGCATCTCAGTTGCTGACAATCGTAACCCCTGTGAACAATATGGCAGTTTCCCCCCATTGAGTGATCTGCCAGCGTGGGAGTGCCAGGCCAGCCCGTGTGCCCCTGCCCCTTCAGCAGCACTGCTGGTCCGGGCAGCCCTCACCTGTGCTCCTGGGTGGTGTACTTGAGCAGCTCAGCCAGCTGCAGCGGGTACTTGCAGATCTTCTGCACGGGCGTGAGAAGGAAGCCATCCAGGGCGATGTCAATCATCTGCTGCAGCAGGCGACAGGCCTCAAAGAAGTGCCTGTACTTGCCCTGTTTCATGAGGTTGGAGAGCTCCAAGCAGGCACCAGGGTGGTTGTTGCAGTACTCGGAATAGATGGCAAAGCCGTCTTGCTGGAAGGGAAAGCAGCTCTGTCAGCACATACATAGCACAGGGTGGAAGGAGTGGGGTGTCCTGCCATCCAACTCTGCCAGCTCTGACCTGAAGTAGCAGAAAGGGGGACGGTGCTGCCCAGAGGCAGCTCTCGGCCCTGCCCCTGTCACTCCCGACTTCCTGCCACAGGTCTCCTGCCCAGCTGACCAGGTAGCTGAGCTTCCATCCTGTCATCCTCTTGCCTCCAAGTGAAGGCCATTTGTCCTCCTGAACCTGGAGCTATGTCCCCCCTTGCTCTCCCTGGGTTGTGAGCTCTCCTCCCTTCCTCCATTGTGCAAGGCCAGGCGGACATCAGCGCCAAGGGCCTGTCCCTGGGCACTGTTCCATGTCCCTGAACGTGGCTTCTCTCCCACCCTGGCCACTTCACTCACTCCCAGCACTCTCCATGGCTGCCCTTCCTTCCTGCCCGTGTGCAGGCTGGACGCGCTCAGATGTAGCATGTCTAAACCGAGCCACTGTTTCCTTAGACACAGACTTTCCCAAGCCACCTGTTAATTCCTCATAGCCCTCCAGACACCTCTGCCTGCTGCTTTTCTTTGATCCCTATGACTAGTCTTATCAGAGTGTCCTCAAAAATACCCATTTCAACAAATCTCTTCTCCAGTCTTCTAGCCCAGCATGTGGCTGGGCTCAGCTCAGTGCCCTCCGGGCAGGGGCCACACTCCGTCCTGGGACTGCTGTTCTTGGGTTACTCACTAGCCTGCTCCCTGCCCTCATTCCTCCATATCATCTTGCAGCTCTGCCTGTAGTGTGCCCAAGGTACCTCCATGCCCATCTTCTGGCCAGCTTCAGTTTGCTATTTCTGGAAAACAACCCAACCCAGGACCTAGCGAGTGAAAGGGCTTCTGCTGTCACTGTTATCATGATTACTCCAGGACCACTATGGCTGCAAAATAAAGTACCTTCCTCAGAAATCTCTCAGTATTAAACAGTAATGATCACTAGTGAAAGACAGGCCACTTCCTCTCTGGTCTGTTTCCTTATCTGCCAAAGGGGAAAGACAGCCATATCCCCCATGGCAGTGCAAGGGCCAATAAAAAAGCCACAGAAAAGATTCCTGTTTGTAACGAGGCTACATTTCAAATCATTATCTGATTTCAATAGATATTCCTACGGAAGATGCAGTGGGTGACATACATGCTGCAAAAAACAGGATCCTATTTCACTTAAGTGAGGTTCTTCTTTGTTGTATTTTTTCTCAAGGTCTTTCAGGAACTGTCTTTGGAATTTGTAAATATCTTCAATGTTTCCAAAAATAGTGGCTAACTGTGCAACAGTGAACATTCCTGTGTGCTTGCGACACTGTCGAATATAGCCCTGCAAAAGACAAAGGCAAACTCTTTAGTTATTTGGAAATTTAAAAATAGGACTTTAATAATATAGGAGCCAGGAGGGTCAAAGCCAAGGTCTTGGAGTGGGTTTTAATTAGAGAAAATTGCTTTTACTTCTAGGAGTCCCTGATGAGACAATCACACTTTCATGACTATAATTTGCCAAAATATTTTTATAACAAAAGGAAAGTGAAAAATTTAAAGCTTAGGTTTTAAAAAGTTCCAAAAACAAGTTGAAAATGGCAGAATTTCATATACCAGAGCTGAAAAATTAGTACTGCTACTTTCTTTCTAGACTGTTAGATGATCATTTGCCCAGGCCTAACTCCGCTTCACAGCTGAGAGGACTCGTCACACCCAGGCTGTCACTGCAAGCAGGATGGGGACGTAGTTCTGCCGACAGCTAGTCATGGCGAAGAGCCAAGAACATCCATCCCAGAGGCTCCGCCGTCACCTGCTGGCTCTGCACACACAACGCAACCTCTCTGATTAACGCTCTGTGCAAGATCCCGTGGTTATACTATGGCTCTGCAGAGGTAGTGGGTGGGAAGAAACAGCCACACGTTTGCCAATAGTTACTTCCAAAATGGTATCATGTATGTGAAGAGACTAAACCAACCATTCAATTAAATATATATGTTATTGACTTTTGGTATAAATTTTTTTTTTTTTTTTTTTTTTTTTTAAGAGACAGGGTCTCACTTTGTGGTTCAGGCTGGCCCTGAGCTCAGCCTCAAACTCACATCACAGCAATCCTCCTGGCTCTGCCTCCTGAGTGCTGGGATTACAGGCGTGAGCCACCACGCCCGGCACTGTGGTATGTGGTACTGGTTGCTGCTGGCATGAGTCTCCACGCCCAGTATTGTTATATGGTTACCAGAGATCGGAAGCCGGGGCCTTGCGCTTGCAAGACAGTCACCGGAACCACTGAGTTATATCCCCAGCCCTTTTTGGTATGAATTTTAACAGGACAACAATACAGTATGGGCTCTGGGCAACAATACCCTGTGACTGCCTGCCTCAGTTTCTTCATCTATAGTCATTGAGTCAACCCAAGTAAAGGGCAGTGGCACAGCCACTGTGCAGCATTATTAGTGGTTGATCTGAGTTTTCTGAAATGCCTCTGTCATGTCCTTCTTTACCCACCACCTGACACAGAATAAGTGGTTGGACTGAGTATGGAATGGTTATGGCTGAATGGACAGTGTGGACCTCAGCACTAATGACTAGGACAGCTAGACTGGACAGGCCAGGCCAGCCCCAGTGCAGTGCACTGAACAGACGAGGGCCATTAGAACAAGACAGAGCTGGGCATGAGGTGCACACCTATAATCACAGCTCTATGAGAGGCCGAGGCAGGAAGTTTGCAAGCTCCAGCCTGGGCAATTTAGCAACACATTGTCTCAAAAAAAGGGGCGGGGGGAAAAGCCCTGGGTCAATTCAATCCCCAGTATCACCACCACCACCACCACCACCACCACCACCACCACCACCACAACAACAAAAACACCAGACAAAAACCAAAACAAAACAAAAACATCACATACAAGTGGTTCTCTGAAGTCACAACTATAGAATAAAATTGCTGACTGTCCTGATACTGGCTACTTGGACATTACAAGATAAAACTCTTAATTTTGAATCGTGTCTGAATGACTCAGAGTCTTGTCTGTGAGTCCATGATTAGATGCTGTAGATGCTGAGGTGCCCGAGCTGAGCCAAGTGGGTTTCACTGAGGCTGTGCAGCCTTCTATGGCGCTGCTCCCTTAGAAGAATCTCAGGGCTGATGCTGACAGCCCCAGGTGCGCCCTCAGCAGAGGGCCACAGCTTTCACTGGGCAATGCAGGAGGGGTCCGCGCTGGGGCTCCAGGCAGTGACGTGGAGGTGCGGAGACGGAGGAGGGAGGCCGAGGAGCAGATTAGGGTATGAGGGTGTGTGGGTTTCCCCAGCCAGGCCTTCAGACCATGGGGAGGCCTGGCCAGCGCTCACCTCACAGATGTCCTTCAGGTGCTTGATATATACCCGCTCAGTGTTCATGATCTCTTGGATGACGTTGGTCCGCATCTGGTGCTTGTTCTCAGAGTGCTTGTGGCCACTGGGACCAGCGCCACCCTCCTGCTCCTCGCCCTGGGAACTGGTGGAATTTTCCGACAGCTCTTCCTGGTTGACACGGAGCTGCAGGCCACACACAGGGACAGGGGACAAGTGACTTGGGGGACAGAGTGGCATTACCAGAAGGAAGGAGAAGACCCCAGCTCCTGCATCTCCAGAACCAGCCAGGGAGGCAGACCGGCAGAGCTGGCACAGTCACAGCAGCAATGCCAACAGCCCCTTCAGAATGACCACTGTTCCTCGGACCATGGACTGTGGTCAAGTTCCGCTCACATGTGGGATTAGAAACGATTATATCAGAACTGGGCCTGGGTAATGAGAGCTCCTGCCACGACGCTGTTGCCCCCACAGACACCAGGAAGGACACTGAGCGCACAGCCTTACCCTGACGAAGCTCGCAGGGAACCAGGCTTCCTTGTCGTCGCTCCGGCCCCACCACCAGTCCTTGTTCGAGGCTTCCAGGACTTGGATGACATCACCAGCCTTGAAGCCCAGCTCCTGGTCATCCATGGTCACATGGTCCCACAGGGCCTCTGCGCAGACCACGCTGCCATCGCTGATCAGCTGGGAGGAAGACACAAATGCATGCTGAGAACAGAAAGCTGGCAGGTGGGCTGGACAGGGATGGCCGAGAGGCTGCTCTTGGGACGACACTGACATCTCTTAGGTCTTGTGTGGGCACATTGGAGCACCCTCAATCCCTGCTCTTCATTATACAAAGTAAGTCTGGGAAAACATACTGGGGAAACAGTACGAGCTGGCTACCTCTGACCTGTTCACAAAGGAAAACTCAAATCCACTTTTAAAAGATGGACAGATGGACTGACTTCTAGTGGGCTTTTAGCCCATCAATCCACCATAATAACCTATTTTACTGGTTGAACATCTTTTTTTTTTTTAGGTTTTTTGAGACAGGGTCTCACTTTGTAGTTCAGGCTGGCCCTGAGCTCAGCCTCAAACTTACATCACAGCAATCCTCCTGCCTCTGCCTCCCGAGTGCTGGGATTACAGATGTGAGCCACCACGCCTGGCACTGTGGTATGTGTACTGGTTGCTGCTGGGCGTGAGTCTCCATGCCCAGTATTGTATGTGGTTACCGGGGATCGAACCCAGGGCCTTGCGCTTGCAAGACAGGCGCTGGAACCACTGAGCTAAATCCTCGGGCCCACGTTGAACATCTTTAATTCAAAATGTAAAATGTAAAACTTTGAATGTCTTGGTGTTGCTCACACCATTTCAGATTCTGGAGCATTGTGGACTTTGGATTTTCTCTTTAGGGAGCTGGACTTGTATCATGAGACACAGTGATGCCTGGTGAAGTCATACTCTTTTGAAAAACACAAGAAGCTGGAGATGTCTTCTGAAAGATTTCCACTACAAAGGCTACAGCTACAGCCAGGAAGAAAGTATACAAGAGCAAGAGTGAGAATTACATGGTTAATTCCAGCACTACCATCTGCCATCACACAATTGAGTCTCCACTTCTGATAATTGCTAATGTTTACCTCTCAGATCAGCTATAAGAGTTCTCTGAGCTAACGAAAGGGAGAGCTGGGTGTGGTAGCTCATGCCTGTAATCCTACTTCTCTAGAGGCTGAGGCAGGAGGATCCCCATGAGTTAAAAGCCAGTTTGAACTCACTCAAGACCACGCACAAAGCAAAACAAAACAAGCCAAAAATATTTGGGCCAGGGATTTAGCTCAGTGGCACTATACCTAAGCACAAGGGCCTGAGTTCGATGCCCAGTACTGCAAAAAACAAAATACCCAGCCCAACCTATATAGTGAGATCCAGTCTCATAGTTTAAAAAGAAAAAAAGAAAAAATACAGAGAGCATTTCATAAAATGAAACATAAGCTCTGACTGCTAATAACTCATTCCATATATAGGCACCTCATTAGTTTGAAAGTTTAATCACAGACATTTCCTGCACAATGCCAGAAAACCACAGCACTGTTCTTCTAAAGGTTCCAGGGATGTGGAATACGCTTAGTAAAAACAGTCCATCAGCAATGTCCCAAGTGGCTCCTTGTCGCTCCTGAAAATTGGGTGCCCAGTCACGGTGTGTCCCATACCTCATTGATGGCCAGCTGCTCCCCTCCTGGCTGTAGATAGCGAGGGTTGGCCTGGCAGAGTTCTTCATAGCTGAAGTCCTCCTCACTGCCATTGTCATCCACTAAGGCAGAGGACTCAGTTCCTCCATCTGAAGAAACTGTGAGAAAAGGGAAGGCATGGCTTAAAAGAGACAGCTAACAGGTTGGGCGGGCGTGGTAGTGTACACTTGTCACCCCCGCCACTTTGAGTTTCAAGCAGGAAGATTGTCAAATTTGAGGCCAGTACTGGCAAGACTTGGGGATGTGGGACACCATTCCTTGGGCTCAATTTCCAAAAGGGGATTTTGTGCAACATGCTCAGAGACGAGGATCAGTTTTATCCGACTCAGAATAAGAAACTGTTAGGCAATTTCTCCTGACATCACTCCTTAGGTAACAGCTGATGCTAAGAGGAGCTGGAGTTCAATGTTACATTAACTGAGAAATGTTAACTTCCAAGGGCAGTTAACATGGTATAGCTGTGGGTTAAAGTAGAGTTGATCATGTGTAATTAGTGGGAAATCTGTGCTCCCACTTAAATATAAAAAATACTTGAGGTCAAGAAAATGCAAAATGTAATCATTTAAAAAAATATCTTGCTTCCATCTACAAGAGAAAAGTATCACCAAAACCAAAGGCCCCAACAGTAGCATTGCGGGTGAAAACGTCACTCTTACTGAATGCAGGATTTGTCCACGTACAAAAGGGGTGCAACTCCCATCATCAGATTAGCAATGACACAGGACCTCTATTATAGGAGACAGAGACCCTTTAACTGTGGATCGCGTTGGCAGAGCACTTTCCCAGCCAATTCTGGGATTTAGTTTTCTTTCTTGGGACTGGCCTGCTAGCTCTACAATGCTATCAATCTGTCACTAGGTGAAGATATATTTGGCTTAGCCTGATCTGTGTGTCACTATTTTCTCCAACCCAAAACTACCAGTGCCGGGGACAGAGGTGAAACAGGATGGACAGTTCCCTTCCCAAGGGGCCACGGCCAGAACTCTGGGAAAGGTAACAGAGCTCTACTCTGAAGACTCAAGCCAGAGACCGGGAAATATGATGAAGGAGCTTCCCGTGAAGTGACCCTCACCTTTTCCAGAGAAAAGAAATTCCTGCAAAGAGTTCAGGGGATGGCTTTGCAGCTATCTACCTGATATCAACACGGACACTGGCACAGAAGCTCCTTCATCTGCAGCTTCATTGCCCATGGGTCCCCATGACCCAAAAACATTAATGGGAAGTTCCAGAAATAAACAGCTCATTAGTTTTTAGTAACATTTATTACAGTGTGGTATTAGTGTTATTATTATTGTTGTTGATCTCTTAGTGTGCATAATTTACAAACTAAATTCTCTCACAGGAGTGAATGTACACAGGGCTGGATACTGACTGTACTTTCAGGCACTGTCTGGGGTTGTGGATGGTACCCCCCTTGTACCCCCTGTGGGGGGTGGAGTTGCACATGGGAGCAGATTGGGCTGGGGGCTCACTATGGAGCCCATAGGACTTGAGCAAGCCAAGGGTGACACGATACAGCAAGGAGCGAGGAGTCACAGAGGCGGGTTGAATTCTGGACAGGTATGAGACTGCAACTGAGTGAGTCCATCACGGAGCTTAACTTCCTAAGTTTGTAAGAATGAGGTGATGAATGTGTGCTGAGCTTCCAATATCCTGACACCTAGCTGGGGCTCAGGGAGACACTTGCTGTACTGATGCACGGACAGGGGCTGCAGGGACTTCACCACAATCTGGAGGAAGAGCTGTGGGGGCAGAGGCGGAGCCAGGGATGTGCTCTAGGGAGAAGGGAGGTTAGCAGAGGGGGAGCACACCAGGGAAAGGCAGCCAGATGGCGGGAGGCAAGGACACTGAGGGCACTCAGCTCAGGCTGGGAGCTCCAGGGCATGCAGAGAGCAAGGTCTCAGAAAATCCCGTATTTCTGGGAGGGTTAACAAAGAGAGGTCAAAGGAAACAGCCCGTGTGGCGGGAAGGATGAAGGCGTGGATAGAAATAGCCGGGAATAGTATGGTTGGCCCTTGCCTCTTTTCAAGCCTTGAGTTTGTGTTTCTGCTAACTTTACTCTCAGCACATGGTCTCCTACCTGTCCTACTGAGGTGTTCTTTTTGAATACCTCATATTCCGACAGCCCCCAGATGCCTTTTCCATCCCAGCCTCTCAGCTGGCCTGAGCTTGTTGCAGGAGCTCCAGAGACCTTGGCACCCCAGGGCCTCCCTGCTGCCTTTGCCTGCCACAGCCTTCCCTTCCTCCATGCTTCAGCTATATAGAGCCTCAAGTTCTTACACTGAAAAACTGAAACATTCTGACAAGATGTGCACGGTGGGGACAACGATCTCTGTGACAAGCACCCACGTGCCTGTACTTTGTGTGCTGCAGACTCAGGTTTTCCTCAACCAGCACAGAGAGGACCGAGGACTGCGATGAGGATGAAAACTACAGACGCACAAAGCGTTGAAGCAGCGGATGAGAAAACAGGAAGAAAGGCGACCAAGGGGCTCGGCCAGCTGAAGTTTCCCCAGCCTGGCCTGAGCCACCTGTCTCCCGTCCCTCTGGTCTCAGTGGCACCCTCTCCAGACAGGTCTGCACAGCCCATTTGTGGCCTGCTCTGCCTGCAATGGGGGGCCTTGCAACCTGGAAATGACATAGTGGAAGCTGCAGTCACTTCCTCCCTGGATCCATCCTGCGAGCTCAGGGGGCCAGCTGTGCATAGCAGGCTGTACATCTGGGTCCTGCTATGGGGAGCCGGTGGCCTTGAAGATAATGTGGCAAGTCTGAGTTCTCAGTGTAGAGCAAAGTGGGGTGCCACATGCTGACCCAAGGTGCAGAGCACCTCCTTCCTCCACACCCAGCTCCCCTCTGTGCCATCCCAGTCTCACTCAGAGGCCCAAACTGGGCCAAGAGTGAGCGGAGCTGCATGGAGGCTATGTTCAGAGGTCTGAGCACACATTCCAGAGTGGAGAGACTCAGCCCAGAACCCCAGAGCCTGGCATCTTTCCGGGTCACCAAGGAGGGTGCAGCCCTGTCAGGGACACTAAAGCCAGGTCCCCAGGTCAAGGAAGCACCACAGGTGTGCAGGCAGCTGGGCAGGGTGGAGCCGGTGCCACGGGGATGACACACCCTCCAGGCCCTTGTCCCCTTCAGGGGGCTCCTCCTTTCAGGGAGAGCAGTGATGTCCGAGGACACACGTGAGCTCCTCCAGTGTAAGTCACTTAGCCTTTCTCTGCTGTGGTGTGAGAGCCTTCGAGCGGTGAATTCGGGGTGACCTAGACTAACACATTTTCCTGGGGTGTGTTTAGGATACTGTAGGGGGACATCTTGGGGAAGCACGCACCATTTTTTATCACGTGTGAGCATGTCTTGCACTATAAAGGTGACAGCACTGAGCCTTCTCCAACCTTGGAGCAGCTCCCCACAACACAGGGCCTAAAATGCTCCAGTGCTCCTGGGTGAGCAGAATATATACAAACTTGAAGCCACGGGGATCTTAGATTTCAATCAGCAACGATCTGACATCGTCTGACATCGCCACCTCCCGGTACCCACTGCATTTCTACTTATCACATTTCAGTCATGGCTGAGCCCAAGAAAAGAAGCTGTGAAAGATAAAGGTGTCGGCCCCTCCCACCCAGAACAAAGACCTTAGAATGACACTTTCTCCCTCAAAAAATCACTTAGCAACATCTGCCCACTAAGCACTCCACCATCTGATTGGGCCGTTCCTGTGAAAATCAGAATAGAAAGAGGGAAAGAAAGGTCAGCCAATGTACAGGAGTCTAATGAGAGGAGCACTCAACTCTACAAGGGACGAGGAAATGCCGCCCTCTGGACAAAGGTGTGATGTGGCACACTGGATATCTGAGCTCCCACCAAAAATACTTAAGGCCATCATGAGGAAGGCTTATGACAGCCTGACTTTGCAGATGAGCATTACCGACCACTGTGGAAGAAGACGCTCAAGTGTGTGTCTCAGTTTCCCTGACTCGGGGGAGGGAGAGTATGCATGGGCCTGGGCGGGAGACATACTTTGTGTACAGGGCAGGCTATTACCTAGGTACACACATGATGCGCTGGGAATGAGGATATGCTAACAGCTTTGACTTGTTATTATACTACGGTGCATATATTATGCTGTATCTCAGAGACAGTTATTGCCTCAATTTTAAAAACACTTACTTAAAAAAAAAAACAACCTCAGGCAAATAAAGGTCCCGTAGTATCTTTCTAGCTAAATGACCTTGGCACAAGTCATTCTTTCAACATCAGGTTTCCTGTCTGTAAAATGGGCAGAAGTGTGTAGCATTCAGAGGCCATTCGTCCCTGCCTTTCACATTCCAGTGCGCCTAACCAGCAGCAGCCCGAAGGTGGAAGGCAGCAACCCCACCTCTGCCAGAACCGCCCACCCAGCAGTTCAACCCAAGTCAGACTGTATCACTCTGCTCAAAACCAGCCTCCCAGCACGTGCTCCTGTCACTCCCGGCCCCGCCCCACACCAGCCGCCCTGCCCACCCAGTACTTCCAGACCACACATTAAACCTGCAGCTCTCACCCTCTCCTGCCATCCTTCCTGGCTCATTTTCCTAACTGCACCTCTCACCATCTGATATATTTTATTCATCGACTGTCTAGAATAAAAGTTCCCTAAATGCAGCAATTCTAATTGCAGTCTCGGAACTAGACAAGTATAGGGTGGCAGGGGTGCCAAAGGTTAGAATGGAATCAAACAATTCCTATCAAGTGTTTTCACTGTCCTTTTCCTGTGTTTAGATACACAAATGCTTCCCACAGTGCTACACCTGCTCACAGGAATTAGCACAGGGCACAGCCTGGGAGCAATTGCCTAGGTGTGCAGCCGGCTGGCTACAACTCCCGGGTTCCCACCGGTTTGCTCACGACAGCCCATGACAAAAGCACAGCTGTGAACTGCCTAGGGCAGCACTTCTGACAGCGGCCCTTGGGAATCTGGCTGCAGCGCTGTGGGGTCCACTTTCTCCAAATGATGGTCAGACCTTGGTTAAGTTTGTTTCTCAGTTCTTAGAGCTGTCGAATGTGAAATTAACACCCATCCTTCAGGCTGCTCTGGAAACTCTCAACAGCAATCCTTGCTGGTTTGCTGCGGACTCCAGTGAAAGGATGGCCCAGGGAGCTTGGTGTAAACTGAGTAAGAGTGCCATGACACGCTCGACACTTCAGTAGCTCAGCAGCTCCTTCGACCCTGATGGGAACACTGCTTGACGGGCCCAGAAAATGGGTCCCCAGGCTGCTGAGGAGGGGAAGGGCCGGACCGCTGCCTGCTGGGCAGTCCTGGCTCCTCCCACAGCGCTTTGTTATTAGTAAGAAGACAGGAGCTCCTGAACACAGCCTGGACACAGGGCAGCACTCGAGCTTCAGCTCTTACACACCTCTCGGGAGCACAGCAGTGAAGACAGATTTCATCTCTGGTCCACTGCTCAGCTCTGTCTCCTATCCCTCCCTGCTCCCTGTTCCAACGTGGCCTGTCATCGACCTGAGGCCGCTTCTGTTTTAACACTTTCCCCTTCATGGCCTTAGGTGTACTCCTGATTTCAATTTCTCTTTGAGCTAATGAGTGCTAGTGTTCCTGACACACAAATACATACCACATATGATTTTTGTTTATTGAGTCATGGTGTTGCTATGCAGTTCAGACTGGCCTTGAATTTGCAGGGATCCTCCTGCCCCAGATTCTCCAGTCCTGGGATTATAGGTGTATGCCACCACGCCCGGCTGTCTTGTAATTTACATGTGCTAGATGAGAAATGCTTTATTTTGAGGCAGTTTCTGTGCCTAACACAGTCTATTTCTTCTTTTGTTAGGTGGTGGTAATGGTACTGGGGCTGAACCCAAAGCTTTGCTCTGAATTCCATTACGATAGTTTTTATTTTTCCTTTTGACATATGTCTTGCTAAGCTTCCTATACTGGCCTTTAATTTACAATCCTCTTGCCTCAGCCTCCTGAATACTACAATTATAGGTAAGCATAACCATTCTTGGTGAGAAGCCATTTTTAAAAATGATTTTGTAAACATTTGCGACCACACTACTCCGCACTGAAATCTTTGAACCCCAAACTCCTAGGTTTCATCAACACGAGTGCCCAGAATGTTCTCTGCACAGCTCTTCTAAGGCTCCAGCCACGTCAGGGAAGAGCACCCTTAGCTTCCCACACCGAGGCCCATCCTTTTGCAGAATACCACCAGTTTGAGAGCCACACACTCACTCTGGCCAGCAGCGGGTCCTACGGGTGCTGTCGCCTGGGGGCACCGAGCACTGTGCTCCTACCAGGGACCACAGGCCCTGCTCCATCTCTTCCAGAGCGGCATTCTGGGGGCGCGTGTCTAACGTCCCTATCCCCTACACATCTGTCTCCCTCTTGGATGAAGGACCGGCGCGCCAGGCTGCTGCTGTGCCTTCAGGAGAATCTGTAGGCCGTGCGTCTGGCCCTGGCCAGACATGGGCTAAGGAGCACAGACAGAGATCACCTGGCTTCCGTCCAAAAATGGATGCGCCCTGCTTTAGGTCCTCGGACTGGTACAAATACAGTTAGAGAAGATGTGAATATCCTTGCCCCCCACAGTCTACACCAAACAGCCACCCTGCTCCTCAGGAAAAAACACTTTTCTGTCTGAAGTGCACACTGCATGTTTGTGGAAACTGAAAGCAGCTGACAACTGATTCTAAAGGTGAATTTGACACAGGAAGTATCAGACAGCACCAGTCGTGGAGGGCTGCATTTTTTAACAACTTCCTACTTGCGCATGCTAACAACAGGCCCACGGCCTGGTTATCCCTCCCCTCCCCCTGGGGAGAAACAACAGGTCTTCTTCCCATTTGGCTTAGTTGTGCACACTTCAGTGACAGATTTAAAAGCACTGGCCAAGTGTGGTGCACACCTGTAACCCTAACATGCTGAGAGGCTGAGGCAGGAGGATGGATCACAGATTTAAGCTTAGCCTGAGCAATTTAGCAATCTGACAAGACCCTGTCTAAGAATGAAAAAGGTATGGGATGTAGCTCAGTGCTGTATTCAATCTCTAG
>PVIR01005870.1:0-69536 GCA_004026965.1 Petromus typicus
TTTGAGACAGGGTCTCGCTTTGTGGTTCAGGCTGGCCCTGAGCTCAGCCTCAAACTCACATCACAATCCTCCTGCCTCTGCCTCCCGAGTGCTGGGATTACAGGCGTGAGTCACCACGCCCGGCACTGTGGTATGTGGTACTGGTTGCTGCTGGGTGTGGGTCTCCACACCCAGTATTGTTATGTGGTTACCGGGGAATGGAACCCGGGCCCTTGCACTTGTAAGACAGGCGCCGGAACCGCTGAGCTAACTCCCCGGCCCCCTCTCCTCTCAATCTTGAATTCCTTATGGCATGAACACCACACTTCCAGGGCGATTTTCTAGGACCTCAGCCAATCAAATCTGGATTGTTTGCTCTTTTAAACTCCTACCGTATAATTCTCCTGTATCCTCTCAGACTGTCCCTTCCACCCTAAGGCTTTCACCCTCCTGGTTTATAGATTGCCTTTGTCTTCATGTTCAAGTTACATTGGTTCTTTGGTGCCCAGATCAATGTTATCTTCATTAAGGAACTTTGTCGAAGCCCTAACAATACGGAAGGTTATTAGTTTCCTTTTCATATACTATTGTGCTTTACCTGTAGTTATACTGAGTGCTCCAGTGGTCACACATCAGGTATGAGCCCTTAACAATATGTACAAAGTTTGTATCTCTCAGATCAGCTGTCACTGCCAAAAGGTTAAGAGCAAGTAGCCCTTTCATATCATGTTACTATGATTTTAATGTAGTGAATTTCACTGTTTTCTTTCCCAAGATGTTCTTAGTAGTCTACTTCTCCCAAATACTCCTGGAGAATTCCCGAGGATTGAAAGGAATGGGCAAGCATATCTGACCTGCCATCTTGTAGCCTCCCTTCTTCAGTTTTATCTCAATGGATTCCATCAATTCTACCACTTCCTATTCTTTTGCCACCTCAACTTGATGCAGTAGTCAGGCACCACAGTCGCACTCCAGGCTCCCATTGTGGCTGCCCTGACACCATCTCTCCCTCTACCAAAATCTGGTGGGTATTTTTAGAAAATGAGGATAAATACCTCTTACTACTCTCAGTTATATTTGAGCCTTCATCACCTGAGAGTGTTCGGCTCTTTTCCCCTTTACTTTCCCACTTTATCACTACAGGACTAAATTCACAGCTCTTGAAGCTGGGACCAGGATTTCAATTATTCTGGTAAATGCCACACTCTATCTGCCCCTTCCTTGGACATCTGAGGCTCTGTTACTGATGAAACCTTTGTGTGCTGCTACTTTACTTCCACCGCAGAGCACCACTGTTTGACTCTTATCAACATGACTGGGTTTTAAACTTTCTAATGACACAGCTCAGGCCCACAGGGCCTACAGCATGGTGTGCTGAGTTGCAATATTTAATATCCATTGATTCTAGATTATGTATAATGTTTTATATTTCTTACCTTGTTAAGTCATCATTAAAACCCTGTAAGGAGATAGTCTCCACTATATGAGTCATTATCTTCCAGTTGCTCCTCTAATTCCATTCTCACACTTCTCCACCTGTTCGCTGACCCAGGAGGCTGACACCAGGAACCTCAGAAGGGTTCCTCCTTCCTGTGGTTTGTGTATGCGCTTTGTTATTAGAAAGTACTGGTGGAAGGTCAGAGTAAGACAAGAGCGAGCAATGGTCACCAATCATTCCGAAGCCCTCACTGCTGGGTTCAGGCTGGGACTCTGTCCTGAAAGTCTCAGATCTTCTCAAAATAGTGTTCTCAAGATCTCTCAAGCTCCTTCCCTTTCTCTTGCATTTTAGGGGTGTTTATAACTTCTTTTTTCCAGGCTTGGAGTCCTTCCATATGTGGTATTTCCCCTGTGTCCAAGACTTCTCTTTTATAAGTGATCAGTTTGTTAAACTCAGCTTTAGTTATATGCTTTTGAGTAAATCATCCTTATCTCTCTGGAACTTTGAATGTAAACAGTGTTACTGAGGAAACCAAGCCTACAGATGTTAAGGAAATTGCTCAAGATGATTATGTTAGAGATACTGATATGGAGATTTTTATCCAAGGCCATGGCTTTAAGGACCACCTTCTGTACACACAGAAATCACTGAGAATGAGCAGGCACAGTGCCTGGTGGATAAGCACAGTGCCATCTGAGTCATGAAGTTCTGGGCTCCAAACCAGCTCCATAATCTAGTTGCAGGATAACCCTGGGCAAAGTGTTTTAACTCTAACATTCATTTCCTAAATCCATGGAATGGGCATGCTGTCTACTTTAGAATTATTGTAAGGTCGAGGTCAATAAGCTAATTTATGCACAGTGCTAGCATGACATTTGGCATCTGAATACTTAAAAAGAGCTATAGTTAAAGGGTTTATTTGGAGTTAGAGAATATGAGAAAAGTTTCCTATGTAGAGGGTATGCCTCAAATGCATGAATACTTCTCAGGTCTAAGGATGTGTCACATTTGCTATTGTCGCACTGGCTAGAGCAAGTTACATGATGTCTTTTAGAGTCAATGAGCCAGGAGGGGCCACCTAAAGGGATAGATATGGGAACAGAATGATTATGGCAATAAAGTAATAAAGAGAAAGCAGAAGAACACTGGAACAGATATTGGTTCAAATTAGATAACTCAGACTTTTTTATGTCTTCTTTCTTGCATTGGCTCTGGCCATTCTGTTGAGTACACAAACATTGTTCAGGTAACGTGTTCCGAGATAAATAAGTCTGCAGGCTTCCTCAGAAGCCTCCTTCCAGTGGTGGGAACACCGCACTCTGCGTAGAGCTGGCTGCTGTTGTAGTGGAATTAGTAAGGTGGTGGTGGCGGCGGTGGTGGGGAGGAGCCAGAAGGCTTGCTTTCAAACATCTGTCTCTGCACTCTGAAAAGTGGAGTCTATCTTTGCAGTGAGGACAACTGTGCAATGTTGTTTCCATGACAGCTTCACAACTTCAGCTGAAAATGTTTAAGAAGTTTCTAATAAGTGGAAAATAAGTCTGAGCTCCAAGATTGTAGAGAAAGGGCACTGCGAAGTGAACAATACACTGTTTACGCAGAGTGAGTTTTCCAAGTCTACTTCTAACCTGCAAATCATGACATACATGTAAATTAGAAGTGATCTGGATCTTTAACGCAGCTCCAAAATTTCTCACACTAGTTCCGAGTTTGTAATGAAGAAAAGCCTGTCCAATCTAAGTGTTATATGAAGAAAATCTTACCTTTATATATCATATCACTGTCCAATGTTTATCATTGACCCTAAAACCAAACAGGACCTTTCTGTCAATTAGCTCAATTCTTTAATGCTATTTATTTTATTAATTTAGGAATGTACATTTAGCTACATTCTAAATTATAACTTTTAAATCCTAATTTATGTTCCCTACAGGGACTTTATCAATTGTGTGTGTGTGTGTTTTTGTGGTACAGGAGACTGAACTCACGATTTTGCACTTGCAAGACAGGTGGCGCCACTGAGCTAAATCCCCAGCCCTCAATTTAGCTTTGCCTGTAATAAACCACTTTAAACTGGAGCACCTTAAAACAACATTCATTTTACTTACCCTTCTGTGGGCCATCAGCGTTTGGCTCTCCTGGAATGGTTTTTGTTCCTGATTTTCTAGCTGAGCTCCCTCAGAGGCTTACAGTCAAAAAAAGACTGAAACTCTCACTCAGTGTCTGGCAGTTGGCTGCTTGTTTGCAGACAGGTGAGGTAGCGGGGTCATGTCCCACTTATGGTGCAGTGGCCTGGGCTGATTCTCCATTTTCCCAGCCCGAGTAAGAGTGGACAAGTTCTGTGTGCTCAAACACTCTTCAGGCCTCAGCTGTGCCACCTGGGCTATGATCCCATTGGCCACTCAAAGCAGGTCACATGGATAGGTCCTGAATCAGTGTGAAAGGGAACTTGCAAAAACATGGACATGGGAAGGGGATTGTTGAAGGTGCTCCCACACCACACAGTTCTGAAATGATGTGTGCTAAGAGAACAGTATGGCTACATTCACATAATTTTCAAGAAAGAAGACTTACTGTAATACAATAATTCTGCCAACAAAATACATGAAGGTATTTAATGTTGTTTAAATACTATGTTGAGTAGTTGTGCTTGGTATTATCACTACCACTAATATTTAATTTTTATAATCACTCAATAATAAAGGTACAACTATCACCCTCATTTTTCACATGAGGAAACAGGAGATGTAAGACTTAGAGAAGTTATAGATATTTTCTGGTGCTGTAATAGCCAAGGGAATAATCTTTACAGGGATCTAGGAATGTAATGTAGTTCTGTACATATCTTGAATTTATATATAGTTATATGTTTAGCACAGTACCATCCACACATTGTTAAGTGAGTACAAGATACTATATTAATATTATAATGTTTTTAATAATTAATCATAAGAAATTAATTTTTTGCAAAATTGAGGCCACATATAGCTATAAAAATAAGAAGTCAGTTAACATTTTAAATTTCCCATAACAGACATCTCAGGAATTGGTTCTATATTTTGCTTTGACTGGAACTGATTGTAAATTCTAGTTTACAGAAAAGCCATATAATTTTATTCACTGCTGCTTTCAGAAAGTCATCTTCTTTTGCTCACTACTAAATAATCAAAAATTTTGAGTACAATCCAGTAAGCTATGCCATTACCTTGGAAGCTACTTAGCAAAACACTAAATGATTGACTAACTTCTTACTGTTTCAGTAATTAGGAAGGTTGTATCAAATCTTGGTAGATGTAGTTTATTATTTATTTGGACTTAAAGTAAAAATTTAAGGAGGACAGTTAAATTCTATATACAGAATGCACATCACTTTTGCATCAATCACATATTGAGAAAAGAATTAAAAATCCTGTTTTAAAAAGTATCTTTAAAGGATATATTGACTTATCCTGTACTTGGTAGTACTCTTACTTTTTGGATAGAGTCCAAGAAAATACTGAAGGGCCATATGTAGTCAATGCTTGTGAACTTTTTATATCAAAGTTCAGTGTAAATGGTTCACTAATTCTGTCCTGACTTTGTTCTCCGATAATTAACTTGAAATTAAAGTATGAAGAAGGCAAACAAGAAAAGCTGGAGTTCTCAGTTGAATTCTTTAAGACTTCTAGACAACAGTGTCAGAGAAACAGGGACCAGGGTGATATGGCCGAGAATTAAGCTGGCTTTTCTTTCCAGAGCTGTCTGTACTATTGAAACTGACTTTCCACAGTCAGTACCTTAGTGTTGCCATGTGGCATCAGCTACTTCTACTTCATTCTTCTGGGCTCATCAAAAGCAGACACTGACTCAGAAGAAAAGTTAGGTGAAGATTATTTGAAATGTCCCATAGAAGAATGAATTTCATAAGTAAAATTTAGCATCCATTTATGGGTCTCAACTCAACTTGAATCATATAGATGTGATGGCAGCCGTTATGTGACAATGTCTAGAGATATTTTTAGTTTGGTAGTGCAAGATGAAGAGGGGATACTGGCCTCTAATCATAGAGGCCAGAGATGTGGCTGAGCACTCTACAACATGTGGGATGGAAACCGCCCCAAGAACTGTCTCGCTCAAAACATCAATAGTGCCGAAGTTGATCCACTTCTGATTTACATGAGTGAATGTTGCACTAGCTGTTAATGCTAAATAATCTAGCCATTGACATATACAGCAATCTCCCAGAGAGTTTTACAAAGGATATCTTCATGTGTGAGGCCAAATAAATTAGGTTTCTTCTAAAACTCATTGGAATGTCTGCTTCCCATTTATTTGCAGAAGCCCAAGGAATTAGTGAAAAGCAGCGAATGCCAAGGTGAACAGTCCAGAGGGCACCCATGGGTGACCTTTCCTCAGGAGGCATGAGGTTGCCACTGCTATCTTCATACCATGTAGATGTGGACAGAAGGGCAAAGGAAATGATAATTTTCTCAGTGTGTCTGAACACTGTTTATTGGCCAAGCTTGGTCATTTTATTTGTGATATTTCTGTACTTTGAAAACAGAAATTTGATCATTTTTCGAACTTCTACCGATTGGTACCTAGATTGCAGTAGTAGTTTCATGCATATAGATACTATGGCAATGAGCTTTTGGTGCCTGAGATATTTCGGTGCACAGAGAGAGGAGGTTTACTTTGACTTGAGTTGTTGGAGGTTTCAGGCCACGGCTGGTTGGCGCTGTTGTTGGGCCTGTGGCGAGGCCGTGAGTCATAGTGGGAATGTGTGGTGGAAGGAAGTCTTTTACCTTATGATAGAGAAAAAGGGCTAGGAAGTGGCAGAGTCCCTGGTCCTTTCCTCCAGGACATGGCAATGGTGAGCCAGCTTCCCAGTCTTTCCACCTCTTACGATGTCACAATAGCACCACATACGGGGTCCAGCCTTTTAACACAGGATCCTTGGGGGACATTTCAGATACCAACTACAGGAATATCTGTCCAAACTCTCCAGATTATCCTATTTAAATTCATTTTACTGTATTTAAGTTAGCCTTCAACCTTATGAAGATTATACACAGCATACAATAGTATATTCTCACTATAAAAATGCAATGGAGATCTTGTAATATATGCTAGATCTTCTTCACCTTCCATGGTGGACATGGTAACAAATGATAAGAATTTGACTATGTTTAAATAAATACAGATATATTTTACATATCATGTAAACATGGCTGCATAAATCAAGTCATAATTTTTTCACTTTTGCCTTTCAGAGCCTCTTAAAGGTCTATCTCTTCTTAATGGCTGTGTAGAATTTCATAATATACTAGAACATCATGTGCTTATTTAGTTTTTCTTCTACACACAGAAAAGGAGTGAATATAAGCAAAAGAATTTTCATTTCTATAATAATTTTTAGAAGTAAGTCTACTGAATAAATGTTAACAGTTTCAATGGCTAGTGCAAAGTTGTTTATACAAAGCCTTTCACAACTTATCCTCTCATTAGTAATTGGGTGGGACCTTTGTATCATGACTTTGATGGTAAGAAATTATTAATCTCTTAAAATTTTGTCAAATACATACATAATAATTGAATTTATTAGTGAAAATGAGGGTTTTTAAAACAGTTTTATGTTGGAATTTTGTTATTTTATTGACTTGTAGGAATTGTTTGTATGCTATAGATATCAACTTCATATATTTATAAAACATTACCTTGATTAAAAATAGAATTATCATATGGTCTACCAATTCAAGTTTTAGGTATTTTCCCAAAAGAAAACAGGTACTTTAACAGTTAGTTGGATATCAGCATTCAGAGCACTGAAATTTTTTTCAATTTTTACTATTTTTATTTTTTAAAATTTTTTAATCTTTATTGGTACATTACATATATGCATCATGATTGCACTCCATAATGGGGATTTGTACCAGTATAAGACACAACTTAATTCTCATTTTTTCCCATAGCCCTACCCACCCTACTGCCCCCCCATATACATAAAATTTGTTTCCTTACTTTTTTGTTACAATCTCATCATTTTTCCCCCTTCATCCTATTTTACATTGAGCGTTTTCTGTTTCACAATATATAACATACGATTCTAGGACTCATTTACACCTTTATTTTCTCATACCAGAGAAAAGATGCAATATGTACCTATCTGAAGAGCACTGAATTTTTTATGCACAAAGGCTATGACAGGGAAGAAACCGTGGTGTCCACAGGCAGATGAATTGATAAACACAATGTGCTGCATACATAAAATGGAACATTTAGATGTAGGAAGGAAATTCTGACACATGCCATAAGAGGAGTGAACCTTGATGACATTATACTCAGTAAAACTAACCAGTCAAGTTAAAACTAACCAGGACAAATGCTCTGAGTTCACTCCCATGCAGTAGACAAACTAGTCAGCTCTATAGAGATAGAAAGTAGAATGGGGGTTGCCAAGGGTTGCCATGTGGTGAGTAACAGCATTCTTTCTAAATAGGTTCTGAGTTTCATTTTAACAAGGTGAAAATTTTAGAGATGAATGGTGGTAATGAAAATGTGGATATACTTACTGCCATGGAATTTATACACTTAAAAATGATTAAATGGTAAATTTTGTTTATGTTCTACTGCAATATAAAAAATGTAAAGTATTATTTATGTAAATATTGTATTTAAATTGACAGATGCATATTTATAATATATAACATATTCATATTTCCTCCTAATTTGTTAGTAATAATTTGTTGCACAGTAATTTAAAATGCTAATTTTACAATATATTTCTGTATAAATATGGGTTTGTTTCTATACTATGTGTTTTTTTATTGACCTATTTTCTTATGATTCATCACATTTGTATACTTATTATAGCTTTATAGTACAGTTAACAGGATAGGACCAGAATATTTATTGTTTTTGACAATTCTACAGTGTCTGTTTCATATAAGTTTAAAAATCATTTCATTCCTATTTTTAAATATTGTTATGAACTCCTTGAATTTGCAGATAAATCTATTCTAGTAAACTACATTATAACTATTTTTATTTTTCTAAGTGTAGCTTAATCAATTTTTAGCATTAAAAATTATACTAGTTGACAAGACATTCAGTAACTTTTATGCCTATGTCCCTCTTCTATTTTATTATGGCCCCATACAGAGTGTTTTATTAACAATAACAATAAAAACCAGGTTACCACATACTACTAGCTTATAAATATTGTCTATAATAGAATGCATTTACTATTTATCAAAGATTGTGTATTTTTATCTGTTGAAATGTTTTAATTTTTATGAAACAAATAGATTACTTTGTTTTATAAGAAACAGAATGATAATTCAAATGTATGATCTATTTTTCTATTAGTCAAGCAGAGAAAATTTTATTGCAAGGTTAGCTTTCTATGGGTACTCTTGTTCCTCAAGCAATCTAATTATTTTAACATAATTCAGTGGATATTCCCACTCACAAAGAAAAAGCAGTTTTATGGGAGAGAAAAAAAAAAAAGAGGCTAATTTTACATGAACCTAAAAGGTAGCCAGGATACCATCCTACCAGAGTACTAGTGCCACAGGTAATATTTGGTTGTTTTCAAATATCTTCTTGGAAGCTTCCATGTATGGTTTGCTATGGGGGCTTCTCCAGTCGTGGCACATGATGAAGTCAGTGTCTCTCCTAGCAGGAAGCTTCTCCGCCCTGGCGAGGCCTTTCACAAGGCCTGTCCCATACTTTCCAGCAAGAGTGTGCCCTCATGCCACCCACCAGCACCACTTCTCTGTCCTTGAGAAAAGGCTGCCCTGAACCTTCCGGGATGGACTTCATGGAAGAGTCCCTTCCAGGAAATGATATGGATATTCAGAAAGGCTCTTCCTTAATGAAAGTTTTTAGTACGTGATAGAAACCAGCGAATTCTTTAATTTGTTTGGCAAATGAATCTTTTCCTTCACCAGAATGGTCATTATATCTGACTGGTTATTTCATGATTCTGGCTGTCTGTGAATTGCTTTTAGCAAATGCATATTTGAAGAACTGACTAAGGATTTTCTCTCTCTGTCCCTTTTTCTGTCTCACATCCATATAAGTGCATACACACATACAGACACACATATGCACAGACACACACATGCACACACACACACACACACACACACACACATACTTCATTGCTTTTCCTCCCTTTCCTCTGCAATATAAGAGTGTACTGGGAAAAAATCAAAGTGAAATCTCTTTATCTTTTTCATTTTAATCACTAACATATCCATGTTCCCTAATGCGAAGTAGCTTACCCTGCATCCTCATAAATTTCTTTCTGTATTGCTCTATAATTGCTCATTTAACTTTACTTTTAGAACAGTTTCAGAATCACAACACAAGTGATCCGAAGGCACAGAACTCCCTCACACCTGTGCCCTCACATACAGCCTGTTATAATTTGACTCTAGATGTCCTTTGAAAGCCTCCTGCAGTCATTGGTGGGGCTTTTCAGAAGTGGCTGGATCCAGAGTGTGTGACACTGGGATTAAGAGTGTATGGTTACTAAATCAGTTCCCTGACTGGTTTGGCCCACCCTAAGTCCCCCAGCCTGGATATAATAAAAAATAGCCAATAAGAAACTGCCTAGGTCACTCGGACATGCTTCTCCTTACTTTGTTGCTTGCCACCTTCTGCCTGCCATGAGCTGATTCTCCTCTGCAGTGCTTCTCTGTTGTGCCATTCTGGCCTAGAGCCAGCCGATTATGTACTGAAACCTTTACACGCTGTGATCTGAAATAAATCTTTCCTCCTTTAATTCTGTGTGTTGGGTCTTTATCTCAGCAACAAGACAAGCCACAAAGACACAGCCTCCCTCATTACCAAAATCCCCACCAGTGTCATACACTTTTTACCACTAATAAAATCATATTATCTCCTGGAAGTCATATTTTAGATTTCATTTTATTTTTTTTAGAGGCAATGTACCTCTTAGTGTTTTCCTCACATTAGCCTCCAAATCCTGGTCTCAAATGATCCTCCTGCCTCAGCCCCTTGAGCACCTGGTGTTACAAAGAACACCTGGCAGGGTTCACTCTTGGTGCTGAAATTCTGAGAGTTTGGACACACATGTAATGCCACGTGCTCACCACCACGGTTTCACATAGAGTAAATACTCCAGGTGTTTTACTTTCTAAAATTCCTCTGTGCTCTGCCATTCTTTGTCCTCCTCCATGGCCTGGAGCTCACTCTCACATGTTTTTTGAGGGCAGATACCTCGTCAGTGTCCCACAGAATGGCTGTGACCTTCAGAGAAGGGAGCAAAAATACTTGTTGAATGCATAAAACGAAACACATCTGCTCAAACACTATGAACGTTTACTTTTAATTTCTCTTTCAAAGGAAGAATGCCAGATTCATAATATTTCTAATAAAAAGATTGTTGGCATAAATGGTCTTCTCCTGGCTGTTTTCTAGAATGTTAATTTGACATTTACACATAAGATAAATCAGTGTGTCTGACTGTTGAGGGGCGGAGGTTGTCGGTCCGGATGGTTGGCCACGCCCCGGAGCCGGACCCTCAGCACCCTGTGGCATTTCACGTGTGTCCCTCATGTGCTTCTGCTCCTCACACTTGGGTCCATGAATGTGCTCAGCGGGTCATCAAGGAAAGATTCAGTTTTGACTAATACACTTCGGCTAGAGAGAGGATTTAGAGGAAAAGCACAGTGACTGAAATTCACGTCCGTGTGCACACACAGCCATAGTTCAGCAGGAACACTTTGTTTCTTACTGATGGTTTTGGCCACAGTCTGAGTAATGTCGGCCTCCTCATGTGCAGTAATGTCATCTCTCTTTATTAGCTGCGACGTGAATGAAGGTTGGTGAGTACTGTGTCTGGCTAATGCCTTGGCCCTGGGCTTTCTGCTGTCTCTCTGCTCCCTGAGGATTGTAGTGGCTGAAAAGGAGCCCTAGAGAGGGGAGAGGGGCCCTGAGACAGAGTTTCTCAGTGCAAAGGAACACTGGTAACGAGTACACTTTAAAACTCTTATGAGGACATTTTTAATGTTGCTTCCCCCTTCTTATGTTAATGGGTCATGTACAGTGCTGATTTGAAAAACCTAATCAGAATGGTACCTGAAAGTTGCTTCCTGTGAATATAGGAGTTTTTTTTTTTTTTTTTTTAGGTTTTTGGAGACAGGGTCTTGCTTTGTGGTTCAGGCTGGCCTTGAGCTCAGCCTCAAACTCACATCACAATCCTCCTGCCTCTGCCTCCCGAGCGCTGGGATTACAGGCGTGAGCCACCATGCCCGGCACTGTGGTATGTGGTACTGGTTGCTGCTGGGTGTGGGTCACCACACCCAGTATTGTTATGTGGTTACCGGGGAATCGAACCCGGGTCCTTGCGCTTGTGAGACAGGCACCGGAACCACTGAGCTAACTCCTCGGCCCCCAATATAGGAGTTTTAATATCTCCTGGAATGTGATAGCTGTGGAATTGTTTTTAACAAATATAAAAGAAAATTATAATTTGTTTCTATAATATCTAGACATTCTGACAAGATGATTTATAAATAAATGTGTCCTCATTGTATCTGATGTAATAAAAATGAACAATTGAACCAAACATGTAGTTCTGAATGGGAGACCAAGAAAATAGGTATAAGAGATTGAGGGGCTATGAAATACTTATGACTTCTTATGCCTAACAATGGTTTTACATTTTTATACAGAGACTATTAATTTGAAATACTCAGAAAAGTGCCGGTGATTCTGGTTAACAAAAAAAGGTTGAAAGGACTAAGATTTGGACTTACATACATATCTGATCATGTTTGTTTGTTCTTTTTTTTTTTTTGAGACAGCAGCTCGCTTTGTAATTCAGGCTGGCCCTGAGCTCAGCCTCAAACTCACATCACAGCAATCCTCCTGCCTCTGCCTCTTGAGTGCTGGGATTACAAACTTGAGCCACCACACCCAGCACTGTGATATGTGAGACTGATTGCTGCTGGGCCTGAGTCTCCATGCCCAGTATTGTATGTGGTTATCAGGGATCAAATCCGGGTCCTTGCGCTTGCAAGACAGGCACCAGAACTACTGAGCTAAATCCCCAGCCCTGTTTGTTTGTTCTTTAAATACCATGCAATTCTAAAGTTATTAAGTATGTTTAATACCTAAGAAGTGCCTTTCCTAAAAGGAAGGGATATCTATAAATAATGTCTAGGGAAGGCAACAGCCCACACTCTAAATCCTGCAATGTTCCTGCTTCGTTACTGGGCATTTTGTCACAAAGTGGGACAACGTGACCCACTGAATTTGACTAACAATCCTGAAAATTGGGAAATAATGGCTCTAGATTAAGTGCTCTAATAGTCTACCATACAAACCAGATATTAAAACTTATTACTAAAATGTGTGTTGATAGACAAACATACTAATAAGTAAAATATTTTGAGAGATATACAAGAAAATGGCACCTGTGAATGGCTGAGGGGGACAGGGATGGGTGAGAGACTTGCCTTGCAATATATATTCTTCAGTGCTTTCTGAATTCTGTACCAGGTATTTACTATATAAAAAATTTATTTTTTAAAGTTCCAAGCAAATTAGTCCAACTACCTTCATTTAAAAAATCAACTGAAAATTAAACTCAAAATCTAAATTTGAAAAAAATTTGTAGTCTTTCCCTACTTTTCTCAAACAGCTGAGATTAGTATTTGAATCTGGTAAGTGATAACTAAATTTCCATGTACAACTAAGGAAATACATTCAGTTAATCAATAATAATTTAAGAATATTTAAATATTCTTAAATATTACAAGGAGTAAACCCTTTTTAAAAGATAAATAGTGCTATAAAAGATATTGCAGCTATGTTAGAGATGCTAGGACCAAAGCTCAGTATATTAATTTGCCTAAGATCATAGAGTGAATTCACTACCCAAGGTAAATTATAGTCACATTTCTGTTCTGGAATAATTTAATGAGTCCTTTCTAGGATTGAATTGATTGGGAGACCTTACATGTCAGAATAATGTATAACTTTAAACAAAAGCATCTCTTATGGAAGAGAGTTTGACATACTCAAAAGCCTACCTGTACTGACATCTCTGTGCTTAGCACGGGATGGTGAACCTTTAGAGCTTCCAGTGATAACAAATAACTCACCATGGGACCCATGCCATAGGTTTGCCACCACTGCTAGCAGCTTGTAATGTAGAGTCACCATTTATGTTCTCAATTATCCATTTGTGTTATAGTTTCACTATAACTGTTATAGTGTGTTATAGTTTCACTGAAAATGGCTTTTTGGGAAAATCAGGCTTCTGAGAATGATAAAACATACCTGGCATGTTTAATAGACTTCATTTTTAATTGTAGTTGAGTCATATATTAATTGCCTAATAAATTACCACAAACATAGATTATATACATCAAAGCCCTCTGATGACAGTGCTGGAAGTGGGAAGGCTGGACACAGCATGGCTGGATCCTTTCTCAGGGTCTCGCCAAGTTGCAACCTGGGTGTCAGTTGTGCTGCATTCTTATAGGCTGCTCACAGTCCTCTTTTTTGGCTTATATAATTGGACAAAATTCAGCTCCTGGTGCTCGTGGAACTGAGGTCTTCATTTCTTTGCTGGTATCTCCAGCAGTGCCTAGTTGAATTGCATTGCTTGCCATGTGATCTTCCCCATCATTAAAGCTGAACAATATCTTCTGTGTCCTAATCCAGTTACACTGGAATCCATACTTTAGAAAGAGCTCAGTCCTGCTGAAGACCTTACCTGCTTAGGTGTGGCCCTCTCAGATGATGATCTTAGTCTAACACTCGGGATAGTAATTATATCTGCATACTTCCTTTGCAGGAGCGCCTCAATTAGTCTTTGCACAACTAGGAGAAGAAATATGTACAGTGGAGGAATAGAAGCAAGATGACTCACACCACCACCATCAAAGCTGTTGCTTCTACACTGTTCTCTGAATAAACCATCGGAGCTCCCTTCCAAGACAATAGTGCAGGACTACATACCATTTTGATGGATCTGTATAGGATGCATTTAAAAGATGAGATTTTTCTTTCATCTTTGAGGCTTTGGGTGCAGAGGAATTGAGTGTACACATCTGCACTTTGTAACTGAGATTTAGGGATAATAATTACTAGCCTCAAGTCACATGACCTCCCTATGACCATATTCTAAGTCCAAGATTTTTGATAAATTGAATTTGAGCTCTACAATGTATTGTGTGCCTGTTTTGTGTTTGGATGCAGAGGCACTGAACCCAAAAGGTGGGACCTCTGTGTTTACTTTTATTTCCCTAACCTTCTTTCCTCTCACTCTTCTACTGTCATTGATGTGTAGCTTCCTTAAGTAATCTTCACAGGATCATTTTCTTTAGCCTGCATCCTTACACTATGCGCCAACATCAGTGTTAATTCAAGGGAGGGATGATGGGAATGGTCCGCTTGCTCAAAAGAAAATGTAGCAATCATTTGTTTGTTCTTAGGTCACTCGATTATTTGGGGGTAGAGATATGTCTTGACCACTTCCTCATTGCTGAGTCATGCTACTGACATGGACAACTAAAAGGAGAGTTTATTTTGCTGAGTTTCAGAGTTTTGATCTCCAGGTCGTAATTTCAATATGCAGATGGCATGAAAACTGCTCAGGTAATGACAGTCAGGAAGCAGAGAGAACGGAGCTCAGGAGGGAGGTACCTCCTTCACGTCACATCCGGTTGCTGTCATCTAACTGGGCTGGACCTCCTAAGAGCACATTAAGCTGCAGCTTCATCTATGGACCAATTCGCTGATGTATGTAGCACCCATGATTCAGTTATCTTTGAAAACACATGAGGCTTTAGGGGGACAATGTAAATCTAAATCACAGAGACTATCATAACACTGGCATTGTTTATATAGTCTAGAAAACACACCATAAAATCAGAGCTATTTTTTGTCAGCTTTATTATAGTTTTAAATTAGATATTACCCTCTATGATACAGTCCTAGATTAAAGGGTAAGATTCCCCTGTGCACCACTTACATATTTAACTTTCAGGTTCTTTAGAAAGTGCCTCTTATTAGGAGAGAGAAAAGGGAGACAAAACACAAACATTTGAAAGCACATCATTTTTTTCCCTTTTCCCCCACTCTGTAACGCCCACCCCCTATATACATCTTTGTTTCCTTTTTTATTACTGTCACTTTTTTCCCCTTGTTATTTACCCCTACACCCTCTTTCCTTTTAAATATTTTCTATTTCACAATATCAACTATACATACAACTCACTGAAAGCACATCTTTTAAACATAAGAAGCATTTGAAATTACACACGACACATACATCTCAAAGGAAAACAAACTTTTACTAAATGATTTTTGTAATCCAGAATTTTAGGAATTTACTTGAATTTTTATGGGACTTTTATTGTCATTTTTAAGAAATGATTTTATTGGTCTATTTTATATATACATTATGATCACATTCAACATTGAGGGTTTGAATCAGTACATGACATATCTTGATATTTTTTCTGTGGGACTTTAAACTGAGTGCGTCCTCCATGAACAAAAACATGCTTATCTTGGGGGTGATAGAAAAGTACACGTTTCATGCATTTGATCTGGAAGGAGGACTGCACAAAGACGGAGACAGCCAGGCTGAAACTTGGCTAACGTGACCATGGAAGACACACCTGTGCCTGGTAAGCTCCAGATCATTCATCTGTACAGAGAAGCTCAGTGCTCCCCGTCCAAGGTCATCGGAGGGCTCCAATCTGACACAGAGGCTGAGCTCCATGCCAGCACATACTCAATAATAATGATTATCCCCATTGCTGTCACTATGCAGTGGCTAAATGATGTTGCTTTAAAAAAATATTTTTTTTCCTGATACGAAATTCTTCATTATTTCTCTCATATATGAGACATGAAAACACTGCTACAAACTGGTCTTTAAGGACCTAACCTCAACTTCTTTGTAATTTGATTTTTTACTTAGCAAATTTCTCCAAGGGCACTAGATGGCGACCTTCTTTTAGAAAAAAAAGTCTAAGGTTTCACTGATATTTCTGCTCTGACAGTGTCAGGACTATGATTTAGAAGTAGGCAGGAAGGGACATTTCCCATTTTTTGAGCACTAGTGATCAGCAAGATCCTAGAGTTTCTAGAATTCAGGTTCAAGCTAGAATAGGATGGTAGGGAACGCACCATCATGGCTCTGAGCATTTCATTTCAACTTCTGTCCTTGTACAGTCTTGGACTTTATCTCCAAGATATCATTTTCCGGCTTGATAATTCGAAGTGGTTGGGTGAGATCATCTTCCAAATCCACTTCAGCTCTCCTATACTATGATTTTTAGTAACTCAGTGTTTGTTATTTTACTAGCCTACTTTTTCAACCTTTCTCTTGGTTTGAAGTTAAATATTTAAGAACAAGCAACCAAGGCAATATAAGCAGTCAGCGACTCTAGTGAAGTTAGAACTGACTTATTGAAAAATATTTTATTTTGGAAGATAGGGATGAATTTAAAGTTTTGTGGTATGTAATGTAATCTTGGTTCCAATATTTCTTTTTAATAGCAGGAGAAACATCTGAATCTTTTAAGATAGTGTAAGAATTGGCGAAAGCCTTTTAAGAGCCATTTTAAAACTATTTTTAGTTTTTCAAAAATAAAGTTGAAACTGTGCTCTACATTTTTGAATACGATCAAAGTTTTTACGTATTACTTTAAAATATCAATTACTGAGAGGGTTTCAAAAGGATTACAGCAGATGAAGTTGCCACAGATAGAGGCAAGGGAACAGCAACCCCCATCACAGAGAAAAACCTTTCTTCCACCGTGGGCAAGGAGGTGGAGCCAGACTTGGGTATCTGGGGTCATAAAGAAGTTCAGATGTGATCTGAAGTAATTGTCATGTAAATTAATCAGATGAGTAGAACGTAAACATGGAAGAAATCTCCAGAATAATGTGCGTTTTAGAGTTCACTTATAAACCAAATTACATGCCTGGTTTCCTAATACTGTCAGACCAGGTAGAATAGTTTTTTGTTAGTCAGCAATTATACATCAATTACTCTTTTTCAGGAACGTCTTCACTGCATCTATTAAAAATTTACTAATCTGTTGACAGTTACCTGGAGAAATGTCCCTGATAAACACCAGATAAACTCGTCAACAGTGACTAACGTTACGAAAATCCTTCAGTGGTACACAGACTACCTAGGTTAACAGCGTAGGAATTAGCTCAAACCGGGATCAAACAGGTAGAACAACTGGTCTCGCAGGGCGGGGCAAGTGCGGGACATGGAGGTGAGGGAGACTCAGGGCTCCAGATGCAGTTTCCCCCTTACCCTGGCACTCAAGATTGGGAGACCCGGCGCTTCAGCACCCAAAAGCCTCTTCGCACCGGGAAAGATGACCGTGATGTAACCTGGACCTTCAATCCACAGAACTGCAGGAGATCAACTAAAATGTACTCTCACGTTTACAATCAAAGCATCGCCTTTCTCTTTTTGCTAAACATTGGCTACTTATCACCTCTCCATTTCACTTCCCCTCCAATAACTGTAGCTTACAATTTCAGTGAAGTTTAAAACTGAAGAAGTCTGGAATCGGTATTGCCCTGTCCTCTTTCTTCCTTAGGGTTCCAGTGTCAGAACAGCACCGTAACACACTGTCACGTACACTCACACGCGCACGCGGCTCTTCTCTTAGGAATCCACCGAGGCGTCTGATCAGCAAAGAAATAAAAAGTAAAAGCAAAGATGAATTTGTCCAGGTTGTGGTCTCAAGACAGTTTAATACTTACGAAACGTCACACACACACACACACACACACACACACACACACACACACACACACTTTCTCTCTCTCTCTCACACACACACACACACACACACACACACACTTTAGGATCCAGTTACAAGCCCTGCGTCATCCACTAGATCACATGGTAATTGTTGGTATTTCAAGGATCAAGTGGCATAAAGCTCCCCCCTCGCGGCCACCCCGCTCGGTCCGTTGGTACCATAAAGCTGGAGGAGTGCGCCTTGGTGATGGAGTGAGAGCTCACTGGCCGAGCGGCCGGGACAGGGCTCCGCGGGCGGCGCGCTCTCACGGAGCCCGGGGACTCGAGGTCCCGAGGGAGGCAGGCCAGCTCTAATTGGTTTCTCAATGAAAGACAATCACCTCTTCCCCGGGGAGCTCAGGGTTTAGCACGCTGCCTCCTCTGCGCGCTCAGACTCCTCCGCCTCGCCCGGCGCTGCAGCCCACTCAGCAGGAGCGGCCAGCGAGCGGCCCCGCGCCCGCGCCCCGGACCCCGCCGTCCCCGCCGTCCCCGCCGTCCCTGCCGCCGCCGCCCGAGCAAAAGTTTGGCCGAGGGCTCGGGGAGAACATGAGCGAGTTGGAGGAGGACTTCGCCAAGATTCTCCTGCTCAAAGAGGAGCGGATCAAAGAGCTGGAGAAGCGGCTGTCCGAGAAGGAGGAGGAGATCCAGGAGCTCCGGAGGAAGCTGCACAAATGCCAGTCCGTGCTGCCCGTGCCCTCCACGCACATCGGTCCGCGGACCACCCGGGCGCAGGGCATCTCCGCGGAGCCGCAGACCTACAGGTCCTTCCACGACCTCCGCCAGGCGTTCCGGAAGTTCACCAAGTCCGAAAGGTGGGCGCGGGCCGGGCGGCCGCGGGGTGCGCGCCCGGGGCGGGGTGTGCGGCGCGGAGGGGGCGGGAGGGGGGTGGCCCGGGGGCCGCCCGGGAAGGCGAAGTGTTTATTTTTATTTCTGCCATCACGTGCCGTCCTTGTCTCGGCAGGGCTGGGAAGGGCGAGCTCCTCGGGGAGTCGCGCCTGTCGGGTGGGGGCGGGGAGGGCGGCAGAAAGTTCCCGGCCGCCGGCGCTGGCTCTGGCCGGCTCTTGCCCGGCCGGGGGCCCCGAGCGCCTCCGGAGGCGACCCAGGCCGCGGGGCAGGCTCGCGGAGTGCGCCCCGGGAGGGGCCGGCGGCTGGACCGGCTGAGCTCATTTTAGGAACTGCTCTGGTCTCGAGCCCCGACTGGAGCGCGCAGGGCCGGGCCGGGCCAGGGCGGGGCAGGGCGGGGGCTCGGTACCGTCGCGGGAGCCCGGCCCCCCGCTCGGGCGGTAGGGGAGAGTTATTCACCGGGTCACTTTCGAGGCAGCCGTGAAGTCAGCCAGAAACCGCAGAGCAGCCCCTTGTGAGGTTGCTCTCCGTCCCGCGCCCCTGCGGAAGCTCCGCTGTGGGTGCCCGGGACTGCAGGTGGCTCGTAACCTTGTACCTGACGCGGACTGGGCGCCGGCTCGGCCGCCCGGGCAGAGAGCGTCCGCTCCCTGTCTCCCTGCGCCGTGGATCCCTTCCTGGAAAAGCCGGGGTGAGGGAAAGGGCGGGCTGTCTCTGGGCGCCTCGGGGCTCCTTCCCTTTCTTCCTCCCGGGCGCTTTAAGAGCCAGTTCTTGCCAGTTCAGAGTTGCGCGTGGCCCCTTCGGGGTGCGCGGAGGAGGCTGGGCGGACTTTGGCCACAAGTAGGAAGCGCCTGCGCTCCCTTCGCCGGTTTCACCGGAGAAGGCTCATCGATCGGCTGCAGCATTAAAGCGCCTCTGGACATTAGGGAGAGGAAGCGCGGACTCCAAAGCCCATTACTGGCTTTTAGTCTCTGGGAGTGCAGGGCCCAAAGTGCACCTCTCAGGATATTGAATATTCCATTAGGCTCGCCCTCGCGCCCGCCCCTCTTTCCCCTCCCTCCTCGTCGATCTCTCGGCGTCTGACACCGGGCCCTCTGGGGAGTCCTGACAGTCTTACTCCGAGATCCACTCTCCCGCAGCGCTGCCCTCTCCTCGGCCCTCACGCAGGCCGGCCCCAGGGCCCCCCGTGCCCCTCTCCTCCACAGCACCCTCACCCTCTCTGGGTGTCGCTGGACTGACTTTCGCGAACTGGGTAGTCGGGGCGGGCGGCGGGGAACGCTGGGGTCCGTCGGAGAGGGCGAAAGCTGGGGGGAGCTGAACGAGCGTGGAGCAGGACGGGTTCGCCCCAGGAAATGAGAGCCCTGCTGAGCCGGCGTCTGGGGAGACAGCGTTCAGATTGTCCGAGTCCCATTTCACTTGGGAGATGACTCGTCCAAACCGTAACGTTTGGCCCAACCTGCCTGGAGGTCCCGGAGGTTGGAACAATGGCACTCCCTCGTCTCGGGAGGAGATTGCGAGCAGCGCCTCAGGGCCCTGCCCTCGCTCCGGGCTGCTGCTGCGTGCTCGCCGGGCTGCGCATTCCGCGGCGCTGCCCTGCCCGGCCCCGCGCTCGGCAGCTGGAATCAATCTGCCCACCTCCTTAAGTAGCCACTTCTTCAGCGCTCCCTCGGCAGCTGCTAGCCTCCCAGGGCTGCCGGCTTCGGGCTTTATCGCATTTTTGAAATTTCAGATTTCTGTGTCTGGCCTGTGCTTCTCCGAGCAACGACCCTGCTTTGCAGCGGAGAGGGGGTTTCATGGGGTGTGAAGACAAGAGAAAACCTCGCCTTCCTGGAGTCTGCTCTCAGGAGCAGACAAGAAATGGGGGAAGGGGAGTGTCGTATGTCCTGAAAGGAAATGGCTGATTGTCGTCCTTTTCCTAAGCATCTCCCTCTCCTTCACCCGCACCCCTTTCCCTATAATGTCGTATTAGGGGTAGGAACATTCTCCTCAAGAGTGGTTCATACACAGTAGAGGTCAAGTGCATATTTGTGCCGGAAGTAGCTGGAATACTTTTCAACTTCCTCTTCCCTGATTTACGTTGGAACAAGGACTAAACTTTTTCCCACTCGGTGGCTCGTTACGTATTTTCAGATAGAAGCATGGAGTTTATTTGCAGCGAGGTGACTCATAAGTGTCTAACGAACCTTGACAGGTATAATATATGAGGATAGTAACCATCAGAATTAGATCCACAAGCTAGTGCTTAAACAATACTAACATATCTTTGGCTAGACACTATTTTGTCCAAGAAAAAAATATGGAACAATTTTTGAAATACAAAAATACTTTCAAAGTACAAGTATAACTCCTAATTTTTTAGCCACTTGGATTTGAGGAGTTGATGTTCCATCACTATCAGTCTTATGAAAGGCTATGGATGGATTTACTGGCACTGAAACAGAACGTTTCATGCAAAGCTAATGTTCAACTGTCTCTGCTCCAGAAATTGGATGATAACTATTTGTCTAGGCTGCAGTTTTATTCCAAAGTTTATTAAAACACCCGGTTTTTATATAACAAAGAAATGTCGTTTGAAAACAGGGATTTGTTTGGTGTGAAGAGTAACTGTTTTCTTTAAACACGGCTTTAGAACATTTTTGCAATCTAAAAACTTAACGTAATGGGTGGCAAAAATATCTTCAGCATTTATTATCGTGGAAGGAAGTGGGAGAATTCATTCACTATTGTAATCAAGTCAGTCCAATTAGCTGATTTCCATGGGTCCACAGAGAGTGTGATGTGCAGTCTCCATTAAGAATGATCTAAGTGTCTAAGGAATGCTTAGATGAAAATTATACCAGGGAAAAGGAAGATCTGAGCTCTCAGCATCAGTATCAAGTGTACAGTATGATGATCGTGTTTAAAAAGAAAACACCCGACTTATTACAGCACTCATGTTCAGATCCCTTAGGAAATGCCCAGTCGGGATCAAGTGATTACCTCTGAAAACTGCAGGCTGCTTCAAATGATGGTGATGATATTTTAAATTTACGTTCAAAATACTTTTTGCCAGAGAACTCCACGTATTTCACATAGACTTTGACGAAGGCTTGATCCCCTCTGGGCCTACATTCTGCCTCAAGAATTGCCTGTTACCTTGAATACTTGCCCTAAAGTTTTTGCACACACCTCCATTCCTTCCTGTGGTTGCCTAAACAGTGTGTGGTCAAGGCACCGAACACAGTTGTTAACTTAGTGTAAGCCGGGGCCAGAATTGATATTAATTTGTTACAGGAATAATAATAGACTACATCCCAGAGCCTTTTGAGCTATTTTTATCCTGAATCCCTTGGTTCTTGATGATATAAGTTGATCATTTGGAACTTGAATTTCCTTCCAGTGGATTTCAGATGTTTAGGGCTGGATGCCCCAGAAAACTCATTGCTTTCTGTATCTTTTATCCAATTCAGGGCCCGTTTGACCTTCACACTACATCAAGGGGTTTGGCCTAATTTCAAACTTAGCAGCTTCAATGCAGTAATGTGTCAGTGTGTCCCAGATGAATTCTGGGCCCAGCACCAATTATTTGTTGGTTGTTTATATTGAAAATATACAGTGCCTTCAAATAGAATGATAGTATAAATAAAGATAGCTAATCTTAGGGTTAACCCCCTTCTGGTGCTGTTCACCTGTAGCAGTTAATTATTTGCTTCCACAGTTTTAAACTGTGTCCCCATTTTTCAGACGAGAAATCAGAAGAAATGTGATCACTGGCATACCCTGTCACATCTAGAAAAACTGTGGGCCAGTTTGAAACTCAGATCTCCAAGTGTTTAGAGCTGACATTGCAAATTCCTAGGGCTGGATGTGTCTTAGTGAGGAGAGGATCCTGCACTCTAGAAAAAAAGAACTTACCCTAAATCGAAATAGGGTTTAAAAGTCATAGGGGCCAGCACTAAGCTGAATGAGTGAGGAAAGGACCAATGGATTCTTATATCTGGGTGTGCACTTTGCATGTGCCATGCCTGGCTGCAGTTCCTTCGGACGCTTGTTTCTTGGGGTTGTCACTTAGCAGTCTTTCATTTTCCTTTCCTACCCAATTTCTCTAGCTCACTGCCACTGTGGAGACGGGACTGATGAGCACTACAATTATGAAGATCGTGAAAACGATCTTGCCTTCTTCTTTTGGGTTCTGTGAGCCTTTTGCAAAAGCCATCAGGCGAATCCTTTGTCTCCACCCTTCCCACAACTAACCGTCTATAACAATGTTGTCATCTTTTACTCCTCATTCATATTGTAGTGCTCTAACAGGAGCTTTAGGGGGAGGGGATTCATTTTGTTGATTCTTGGTTAATATTTACTACAAGAATTTAAGGAGGGTCAGGCTGAGGAAAAGGGGAGGACTCTTAGGCAGGAGAGCAAGCTGGTAAGCATGCTTATGTCTTGCCACGTGTGTTTAAGAGGATGGGGCGTGTAGATAAGTACTTCCCGTGTTGTTGCTTAAGGGATGAGAAAACAAAGCACCATGAAGTACTTTTTAAAGAGTCTCAGAGGTAAGACGAGACAGAAAGTCTAGACTTTTCATTTTGCCTGTGTATCACAGTAGTAAATTGGTATCTTTGGTGTGTCATCTGTTTGTTTATTCTGTAAGACACTTTGGAGATTAGTTCTGGCTAAGGAGTCATATGCATTTTTCAAATATAGTTTTAATATACCAAGAGTTCTTACTCTGCTCAAATTATCAATATATGGATAGGTTGAAAGTTTACATTTAACCATATATTCTTTAGGAATTTAACCCTCTCAAAACTATTCTAACAGACCCGAAAAGACAAAAAATATCCTGTCTTGTTTCTCTTCCCCACTGAAGGCCTGCTTCCTAGTGCTCCCTCACTATGCTGTGTGGAAGATACTGAGAGTGCATTAAAACTCTTTCTTATGATAAGATTTTCAGGAGATTTCAGTTACGCAGGAAATGAATAATTATTTCCATTTGCCATTAAGAATTTTCTTATCAGAGTTCAGGACCCTGTGTTATCTAGGCTTCTTGTAGCTCTTGGAAGTTCCTGTGAGCTCTGAGACATACCAGGGATAGTGTATCCTATTTCACAGAAGCGGAAGCTCAGAAGTTTGGGAATTGTCCGAAGGGCGTGCTGTCCTTGACTCTACCTTTCCCAGGGTGCTGTGCTGTGGAGCCTGTGAAGAGAGAAGGAGAAATTAAAAAATTTAAAAATATGAATGTTTATGTATACAATCCTTTATTCCATTTTCAATTTGCATTTTTGTGGTTATTACTGTCAAACCCTTTTAGGTTGGTCCCAGTTAGTTTCTTATAGAAAAGAGGGTTTCCTTTGCTGGGCTGTTATTAGCAAGTGGATCCTAACATCTGACAGTTTGTGGGATGCTTCTGAATGGTGCCACGCACATGCGCAGCGCTGTCAGCCAGGGACTCGGACCGGTGTTAGTTTCTCCTTGTAGAAGCAGTGCACCCTTCTGTGGTTCTTGACTCTGCCTGTGTTTTGTGCTTCTCTTTTAGGTCTTGTCTTTCTGGCCTCTAACTTGACATCTGTAAGCCCTGCTGTGTCTGTTTCATTGCAAAAATCCTGCAGCAGCAAGTGTGGAACAGAGTACTTGATCAAACTTCTGCCCTAAGCTTTACAGATCGTTCTTGTCTCAGATGCTTCAAAATCTCTGCATTATCCAGAATGTGTTTATCTTTTAAATAGATTTATTTTATTACACAAAGAATGATAGAAGTACTTTCTTCATTTAACTTACCGTGCTTCTTAAGCCACAGATTGTTTTTTAAAAAAGCCTTACCCTTCTCCGCAGTGCTCTGTCAACATTATTGGTGGAGCAGAAACTTTGGAATTTCTATGTTGGTTTTATTTTAAACATTTTCATACTGTTTCTTATCTGTGAAGCTAAGAAGTCTGCATTGCTGTAGAAAATAATGTAGTTTCAAATGCAAGCGATACGAGACCTGTATTGACTGGAAAGATTTAAAATGCTGTCTGTCACTTGCCCTGTCCAATGGGTGAGTTGTATGGCTGGCTGTTCTTTGATTCTGACTGGAAATATTTGCGATCATTAGTCCTCAGGAGTGAATCTGTTGTCTTGGGAGTTGACTTGGATTGGTTTTGTTATGTGTAAGACACAGTGCTAACAATTCAGTGTGCAATGGTGGTCTCGATGATTTTATCGTCATTTTATCTGAGTATTTGTAAAAGTAAATTCCTTAGGACATCTTCTGTAATTACCTATAAAGATTATATAAGTACAGTTCTTAAATTATTCTCTCTGTTGGTCTTGTTGCTAATACAGATTACCCTTCTTTTCTATTTCAGAGTACTTTAAAATGTGTTTGAAATCCTCAGATGCATCCTTATTTGAGTACCCTGACCTCCAATGCTCCAGAAATACCACCCCAACTCTAATAGGGTTCCTAAAAATATTCATGTATTTGCCTCTTAAAATATTCTCGGTCTGCATATTCATTGATATGATACTATTATTGTCAAGCAAATCTAAAGGCTTTGGGTAAATGTTAATATTTTCCTTGACGCTTTTCCTTGCCCACAGGGTGCGGATAATGCTAATTTCATGTATTACACGGTCACCAGCGAACTTGAATACATATGCTAGAAATTCCCAAAATAGAAAATTCTTTTGTGTGCTGTGTGTCAAGCCCTTGAGCAGATACCAAGCCTGTTGGCAGTGAAAATTCCAACCAAACAGAACCCTCCCTGGCCATACTTCTCTGTCCCCACAACCATTGTCACGGAAAAGGTAAGAGTAGTATTTATTTAGAACAGATTCAAGACAGGAATGAGCCCCTTCTGCTTTTCAGAAAGTAAAACTGGTTCATATCCAGTCCAGTGACCTTTCAGGGAATAAGGTCACTCTAAAATAGCCAGTCTGATGTGATGGTCTGTGTGGCATTCCTGCAGGTTTCAGTGGTACACGTGTGGCACATTGATGTGCTTCTGACGAGTTGTAAAGTTGAAATGAGCACATGCTTTAAATACTTAAAACTCATAAATTATTTGTTTCTTCAGAAGTAAGGCCGAATGTACTCAGAAGCGTTTCCCCGAGGACGGCGCTTCACGAGTTCCGGCTGGCATTCTGGACTGGGAGGATCACAGATGCACAGCAGGAAGCAGCACATAATCAATCCCCCGTCAGCCTTGCCTTTCCATGTTGCACAGGGGAATAGTATCAGGCTTGTGAGTTAGTGCAGGAAAAATGTTTGAGAGCCTGGAATCTGATCGGTGGTTCTGAAACGCCAGGACTGTGACGTTGTGACTTTTCTTTTCTTTTCTTTTTTTTTTTTTGTTTTTTTGTTTTTTTGAGACAGGGTCTCGCTTTGTGGTTCAGGCTGGCCCTGAGCTCAGCCTCAAACTCACATCATAGCAATCCTCCTGCCTCTGCCTCCCGAGTGCTGGGATTACAGGCGTGAGCCACCACGCCCGGCACTGTGGTATGTGGTACTGATTGCTGCTGGGTGTGGGTCTCCACACCCAGTGTTGTATTTGGTCCCGGTGATCCAACCCGGGTCCTTGTGCTTGCAAGACAGGCGCCGGAACCACTGAGCTAAATCCCCAGCCCGACGTTGTGACTTTTTAAACTACTTACTTGTTGGAGTCAGTAACTCTACGTCTTTAGCACCTGTATTTCAAAGTGGTGCTTCCTTATATGCGATGTTTGTGTCTTAGAGGCATCAGGAATGCTTCTAAGTGGTATACTAGTGAGTGTGTTTTATATTAATACTTGGACATATTAATAAACATTGGAAGAAACAGAACGGTCACATCAGATCCACATCTGGTAGCTGCATTGCTTAGAATAAAGGAGTTTAAGAACTTACCGATTTTTAAGGAATAAAAGTATAAACATACACATCATGGATAACACAGATACGAGTGCATAGAAGTTTGGGGAGGATCATGTAAAGTCATTTTCAACAGAAAACAAAACATTATCATCACATTAGCTTTGTGCCTGGCCCACCCTGCTTCAGAGGGTCCTGGCTAAGCTCTCTCTGCCTTCTGTGACGCTGCCTTATTTGGCTGTCTCTGCTGGTCTTTAGGACCCTGAAGTAGGAAAGTAGAACTGGATAGAAATGATAGCTTTACCAACACGAACTCTTCCTTTGGTAATGTCAGTCTAGTTGAGTTACATTCATATTTTGGAAGACAAACCTTTGACACCCCTCAATTTATAGTTCCCCCCTAGACTAGCAGAAATGCCCCAAAATAGTAAATGGGCACTGGGCCGGCCAGCGGGGTTCCCTGGCGACCCCCTCTCTGGCCTGTCTGTGTCTGCAGTGTGTCTCCTCCCCTCTGTACGCTCCTCCCTAGTCCCTGACGGCGGCCTCCTCTGTCTGTGGTAGTTGGTTCCATCACATAGTTTCGGAGCCAAGATACATGATGCTTCTTCTTGTCTTCTTTAGTAAGAAAACAATTTGAAGGAAGTTTGGGGAGGTAAAATCTTTGAGAAAATACACATTTATTCTTCATTATTCTCTTTTCCTGTGTGAAGCTTGTCCAAAAGATAATCATGAGTTTAAAAAATATTGCTAAATAGAACAGTGGGCTGCATGAATGTGGGAAATATAAGGGGAAAAGTGAAATTGCATTGCATGCAGCACATGGAATTTTAAAAATCCAGCATTTTTTTTCTAAAAAAACATGCAATTGCAATTCCTGGTTCAGGTCATCCTCATAATCACTTAGTAAAAAGAGACTTTAAGTTTGAATGTAAATTTCCTTCTAAAAATTATAAAAACGAACTAAAAACGCAAATAGTGGGAGAGGGTAAAGGATGCAAGAGAGCTATTCCAACAATCACCACAAGATGGCAGCAGGAGTATACTATTTAACAGTTGTGGTCCTAACTAGTAAAGGAAAAGAACCTTGGTGGAATTTTAAAATATATTCTCAAATACATAACCTTCATAACATTAGGATTCAAGTAGATGGAAAATGTTTTACTACATTCATATTCCTTGTGCTTTTCCAATTAATAGTTATTGTAGGAAGTGTATTTGAAAAGCCAAAGTGTTCTCTAATATTTGTCTAGAAGAAAACACAAAAGAGAAAGAGAAACAAATAGGACAGTTTACAAAAAGAGTTCCTTGACGAGTGTTATCAGTTGAGAGAAATTTCTAAAACTCCTATGAGGAAACTTTTGGGTTCACCTTTGGCTGAGAGAAGAAAACTGAGCGGAATAATGGACAGTAAATAGTAGAAAACATAAGTATGGCGAGCTAGAATAATAAAGGAAATGATTTTGTATTCACTACCTCTCTCCAGAGAAAACTAAAAGAAAAGTTTTAGAGGAAAAATTAGATCAGTAAAAAGATGATGCTTGTGGTAGATGGTTTGCTCTCCTGGAGAAGCCTAGAGTGTCATTAAGAAACTCAGTGTAGCGGTTGGAGGGATGTCTTGAGGATCAGGTGTACTCTACAGTGTTCAGGTAAAAATAGTGTAAGTTTACCTGCCCCAGGAATGAATTGAGGGCCATTTCTAATGGGCTGTGAGTTTCCACTTCAATATTTCCCTCTGGACGTTCCATGCAGCCTTCCTGTAAAAGGCGATTTCATCAGTCTGTGACCTTCTCCTGAGAATCCCACAGGGACTGAGCTGTGAAGAAGTCTTGGTGCCGGCTGGCATTCTGTGCCATCTAACACCAAGGAAAAATGTACTTATTTTGGTCTATCCTAGTGAGCCAGGGTCAATGGCCAAAGGAATCTGTACTTTGGGGAAAAAGAAGTCAGTTTAGGGTTAATGCTACTACTTGGCCCCTCGATTTAGTCTGCTTCCTCAGACACCAGGAGGAAGGGAAACAGAAAATTTCAAATAACGCACGTTTTTATCCCCTGTTAGACTAGAAATTGCTTTTGTAAAGAGTTTGATGAGATACATATTTTAAGCTGTCAGTATCAAAAATGCTCTTGGGACAGCAATTCATGCTTTTCCGGGTCTGTCGCAGTCAGAGAGAATCAAGGGTAGGTCAGACGGAGAGTGTGCTGTGTGAGGTCTGCGAGGGCAAGAAGCACATCTGCTCTCTGTCAGAGCCAGTGAAGGAAGGAAGGAACTTTTGTTTTCTTTGAACTTTCTGGTTTGCCATAGAGACAAGACAGATTCCTGATGGACAGTGGTAGGGGTGGCAGCATTCTGTCTTGAAATGACCCAGTTACTAGCCTGGTGTCTGGTTCCGGAGAATCACAAGACCTCACACAGCAGGGACTTGCCAGGCTTCTTACAGCGACCAGGATGCTTAGTCCTCCGTCACTACTCACTGCATTAGAAATATGCACGTGACTTTTTGATACTCAGGTATAGAATATATCTCACGTTTGCTGATTTTCACCATGCCTCAGGCTATTTCCTTATTTTAGTTGCAAAACTAATTCACGCTGAATGTGAGACAGTAGAGATAAGCTACATTTACAAAATTTAATCTTTCCTACAAGCCCTCCAGTAGGAAGCTAGTGTTACACTTCATGTATGTTTATGCATACCTTTATGTACAGTGAAAACTTCCCTGCCCACTTGGAAATTCTTTTTTTTTTAATTCAAAGTAGGATTATTCTTAACATTCTTCAGTTATCAATATTCATTACTTAATAGAGGTACGTAGACTTCTTTCTAAATTGGTTCCTATTGGTCTTTCAAATCTCCGTGTACTATTCCATAGTGTTTGTGTCCTTCCTCCTATTACCAGCTAGTTAGTTTGGTTTGGTTTTTGCAAGTCGTGACAGTACTGCAACTAAAACTCTTCTCAATATTTTTTTTTGTTGTTGTTGTTTTTTTTTTTTTTTTTTTTTTGAGACAGGGTCTCGCTTTGTGGTTCAGGCTGGTCCTCAGCTCAGCCTCAAACTCACATCACAATCCTCCTGCCTCTGCCTCCCGAGTGCTGGGATTACAGGCGTGAGCCACCACGCCCGGCACTGTGGTCTGTGGTACTGGTTGCTGCTGGGTGTGGGTCTCCACACCCAGTATTGTTATGTGGTTACCGGGGAATCGAACCCTGGCCCTTGCGCTTGCGAGACAGGCGCCGGAACTGCTGAGCTAACTCCCCGGCCCTCTTCTCAATATTTTTGCAGTTGTCTTTTTTTTTATATGAGATGAGTACCCAAAGTGAGAGTGCTGGGTCAGGTTAAAAAAGATGTTAATGTTTTGTGTGACTTTGTTTACATGTGATTACATACATTTATATGTGAAATACATGATTTACAACCTTTTGTATTAAAAAGAAATGGTGTGCTCGTGTTATCGACAGACTTCATTTTATCCATCAAAGATAGGAGGGGTTTACTTTTAAAAAAATCAAACATGTAACTATAGCAGAAAAGTCTGTGGTCCCTATTTCTTTTTTATAGTTGAGTTGCATTCATGAGCACACTTTCTTTGTGGGAATGTTGATATACTGTTTTACATTTTAGGTTTATAAAGTCTGTAGTGTGCATTTGACTTGATGTTTGTGTGTTTTTATAAGTTCACTAAAATACTGAAATTTCTATAATGTGATTTTGAAGGTAAGGGTAAATTGTTTGTGTATATTCTTCTTATACAATAACAAATTGTTCTTAAGGAATTACACTGATTTGTTTTTCTTTTCATCAAGATGAATTTCTGACTCTTGAAGGGCTGTGAGGAACTCACTCCCACTTGGGGAAATAACAAATTCCAAGTCTCTCAGCTGCATTTTTAAACAGAGGCTGGTGGGGAGATTTGGACATATATGGTATTGGATCCACTTGGTGCAGCTTTCTTTTTATGGGATGGCAATTTCTGTGAGAGCTTTCTTGGTTTTTCTTTCCCTTGTTCCCCCCTCCTCTGCCCCCTGCCATTGTACAGATATTACGCTGGATTTCCTGAGGTGCATTTGTAAATATCTACGTGGACCAAAATTCAGTCATATTAAAGATAATCATGGAATCAAAGTAAAAATACATGTACTTTTAGGAAGAGAGGAAGGGCAACCTCGATACATCAGCGCGGTCTGGTAATAACCCAGGGAAACTGTGATCACTTAGACGTACGCTGTGTGGGTCACACACTTGGTGTTGCGTTCCGGCTCCTTCTTCACATATCGACTATGTGATTTTAGACAAAAACCTTGAACCCTCAGAGCTTGATTTCCACATCTTTAAAATGAGAATACTGACACTTCTTTCCCATGTGGTTTTCGAGGCTCCAGACCTGTTTGTGGAATAGCAGTAGGATGAGTTTGAAGTACTGACAATTATTCAACAATGAAAGCTTTTTAAAATGTTGGGGGGTTTTGAGAAATTTCTTTCTAGTATTAGCCTACTATAGAATCTCATTCTTGGGATGAGTTTTGGGAGCTTTGTTCAACCCTTTCGATTAAGAAAACAATAATGACAAATCGAACAGCTTGAGGTGCAGAAAGACTGCAGTTTACTAATGATTGGAACTTGATAGTGACAGTGACAAAGAGGACTCAATTCCAAGTCCCTCCCTTGTCCTTCTTGATCTCCTTGAATCTATTCTGAGCATCCTAGGCAATGAGTGCCATGTGGAAAAGTAGACATTTCTACACGGAGACAATGGAAAGAGTGTAGATAAGATGGTTAGGCATCGCCGTGGTGTTTTTATCAAATGTAAAATGCTTATGATCTGGCGAACTAAGGACACAAAGTCTGTTGTTTCCCAGGTGAGCATCTCATCCAACGCCGGAGGATGCTGTGTGAGTTTCTTAGAACAACTGGTTTTCAGAGGCCCTGGACTTAAATAGAGCCCTGCCGTGAACTCCCCATAGTGGCAGGATGAGGCCAGAACCCTGAGAAAACCGGCTGCGGAGACAGAAGCGCGGAGGCCTGTGAAGACTGCGCGAGTGGGGTCTTCGCGGACGGTGGCCTTGGCCTTGCTGACTGACAGCCGAGCGTGTTCTGTCAGGGTGGGGGCCTCGCTCCTCCCTTCTCTCCTTGTATCTTTATTGTTCAGTCCTCAGAAGTGGGAACTTTTCTTTTCTAGTGATGCCGCTGGCCTAAGGGCCGTGGTGACAGGGTGGTAGACCTCAGCCTCCAATCCTGTGGGCTGCAGGGGAAAGAGCACTTTCCCCAGCCTTTCCAGTAGTGTCCATTCTCCAAATCCACATCAAGCATATATTCTTGTGTCTCTTTGCAATTTAGAGACTGCTTTTACTGTATTTGAGCTTTTACATGTGGAGAAAATGTTATTCTAGCTGTGACTTCCCCCAAGAAAGGTTAATCTGTCAAATGAGCTAGCATGTAGGAAGAGATATCAAGGATTATGAAGACCCCAAACCAGCTTCTATTTTATAAGCCTCACACTATCATGGAAAACTGACATCAAATCTTTGCTTCTTTAGTAATCACCAACTCATAAGCTTGTTGCGAGGATTACATGAGCTCACCCATGTCGTAGTCTTAGCTTAGTGCCTCACAGTACAGTCAATGAGTGTTAGCTATCATCATTATCGTTTGCCGAGTCTGACTCCATTCATCACATACATAAGGTCCTTTCAACTCTGTTCTAGGACTGGGCCCCTGTGTATTCTTCCCATGTTTCTGAACCATTCTTGAATCTAATTTTGCTCATGGAAATAGTTCTGATCCTATTTTCGGAGTCACTTTCTGAATCCCAGATGGCACTGTGACCCCGGCCTTATTTTGGCCTTACTTTCTTTCCTTTCACTTCCATCCATGGAATAGGCTCACATTTCTTCCTGCGTATTTTCATTTTACCTCCTTGGTCATACACATCATAGTGGAGACTTATTTTTCTCTAAGTAGCAGCCTGTCGATAGTGTTAGACTTCACAGTGTTAGGTCCCCTGTGCGGCTCGACTCCAGAGACTCCTCAGACCCTAACGAGCATTTGGAACACCTGCGCGATCTTTTTAAGTGCAAGCTTTGTGCAGGGACATGCCTGAGGTTTCACATCTGTAAGGATGTTTCAAGTAGCGCTGATGCTGTTAGTCTTCTGAAGGAAACTGCTACCCAACAAGGGGTTATGGGTGACTTTCCTTTTTCTTTTTGCCATCCAAGTTAGTTCTTATGTAAGAAATTAGGAGTGGTTATCCACCGTAATGCAAACTAACACATTAGTACGACATTGACTGGGATTCTATTGTAAGATGAACTCATTACCTAGGAAAGCCCTATATTCAGTATTCTTTTCCCTTCTAGACAATAAACATGCACAGCAGATGAGACTCAGATGAGGGCCTGTGTGAGTAGACAGGCCTACGTTTTAAGCCTCTGATATCTAAGTCCTGGTGCTTTTCTGTCTTTGAGTTTCAATTTCCCCTCTGTGAAGTGAAATGCAAAGGCCCACTTAAAACTATTTGTGTGTGAAAGACTTGTGGTGAGCGCGCAGTGAGTGAGAACTGAGGTTTTTGCAGTCTTATCAGGATTCTTGGCATAATCAGATTTGCTTCTGAGTAAATAAGATTCAACAAAAATTTATTTGAAGCCAGGGGTGGTGGTACATGCTCATAATCCCAGTGTTCTAGGAGGCTGAGGCAGGAGGATCAAGAATTCAAGCCCAGGCTAGAAATCTTAGTGAGATCCTGTCTCAAAATAAGCAATAAAAAGAAGAGCTAGGCGTGTATGTAGCTCAGTGTGAAAACACTACGTGGTTGCATCCCCTGTATAGGGGGAAAAAAACCCCCCAAAAAACCCAAAAAACAGAAAGAATTTTAGCTGAGATAAAATGGAAAATTAGGAAACAAAGATTCAGCATGAATAGCCTACTCTGTGCAAGGTGCTTTACTTCTTGTATTTATTTGATCTCAATTGTCCCAAGGTAGTTGTCTGATGCCTCCAAGCATGATAATTTCATGTGCTCTGAAATGACTAGTTCGGAAGTTCATGGAAACAGGATTGTCTGGCTCCATGATAATCCACAACAGGCACATTAGAAATAATTGGAAGGACCTGGGCCTTGTGAAGACTCTGATCATTTCCCAAACTCCAGTGCACATAGACTCTCTTGGATCGAGTGTTACAATGGAAATCCCTAGGCCCCATTTCCATATTCTTACTTAATGGGCTTTGGAATAGTTAGGACCAGAACACTTCCCTGGCCTCTGGAGAAAACATTTGTAGATATATCCTGAAAGGTTTATGATCAGTCATAATGCTTCTTCGGGCTGCTGCAAAATCATTACTGTGAGTGGAGTGGCTTGAAGTACCAGATATACGCACTCACAGGGTTGGAGACTAAAAGTTCCAATCTCAGGTATCATGAGAGCTCTGCTTTCTTTGAAGACCTTTCTTTGCTGCTTCCTAGCTTCTGGTGGTGGCTGACAGTCTGGCATTTTGTGACTTGTTTCAGCATTACTTCTCTTTCATGTGACTGCCTGCCTTCTACCGGGTGGCTGTGTCTACATTTCCCTCTTCTTGTAAGACCACACCAGTCATTATATTTAGGGCCCACCATAATCTAACAGGACCACTTCTTGATTACATTGTAAGGGCCTTGTTTCTAAATAAGGTCACATTTACAGGTTCTGAGGGATGTGAATTTTGGGAGATTTGTGTTTGATGCATTACTTTAAACCATATATATTTACCTCTCCTCAAGCCTGAAATGTAAAGCTGTGACTTCTGAGCCACATGGGAAAGTGATCTGGGGATAATATGAAGAGAGTGAAGGACCTTTTTAGACATCAGCAGAGGTTCTGTGGAGACTTGTTCACCTGGCATTTCTGTTTGCCCTTTCCTCCTTTCCTTCTCTCTTTGTTTTTCAAAGGCTATGTTGCTGACTGATAGTCCTTTGGTTCAGATGAAAGTATTAGTCTCTGGTGGTTCCCTGAAATGTCACGGATCTCTGGTGATTTATGGTATTTTGTTTTCTTGGTAAGAGTTTTATAGGAGGCAAAATTTGGCTTAAAACTGAGACAACCTGTAATTTTCATTTCTCTAGCCTGTAGTATTCTTACCTGTAATTTTAGAGGAAAAGAAACTTTTGTGCAGTAATTTCAACACTTTACTTCCCTATGATTTTAGAAGATTATTCTTTTAGGATTAGAAGAACAAGTGGGATAAACCTCAAAAAGACATGATAAAGACAGATTTTTTTGGACATACTTAAGAAATGACAAAATGCAAACTAACTTAGAAAAGCTTGAAATGCTTCAAGCAATTAAATGGGCATTTTAAAAACAGTAGGATTGTATTTGAATACAAACTATTTTGAATTTAAAAGCAGAATTTGAATAGTTGTCCCACCCATGTCCCAAATAAGGCACTTTACAAGCTAACAAGTGGGTTTTGTTAGTGCAGCAATATCTATACTATTATATCGCTGAGAATTTGAGCCTTTGCTAAAGCATTTAAGAAAAATTTCAAATATGATGTAGTCAAACAATCTTATCAAAAATATAGCTCTCTGTAAAACCGATTATGTAGTAAAGGAAGTACAGTTATCATTTGCAAGTGTAATCTAGACATTTATGAGAAGGCACATAAATTTCATTAGGGATGTACTTAGTTCTTGCCATTTATCAACGTGCTTTAAAAATAAGATTTTTATGGGCCAGGGATTTAGCTCAGTGGTTCCAGTGCCTGTCTTGCAAGTGCAAGGGCTCGGGTTCAAGCCCAGTAACCACATACAACAATGCCAAACTCACGCCCACCAGCAATCAGTACCATACACCACCATGCTGGACATGGTGGCGCACGCCTGTAATCCCAGCACTTGGGAGGCAGAGGTGAGAGGATTGCTGTGAGTTCAAGGCTAAGCTCAGACCCAGACTGAACTGTAGAAGTGAGACCCTATCTAAAAAAAAAAAAAATTATGAATAGTTTTGGTCTTCCAGATGATTTATTTAACAATACATTGTTCAGTATGGACTCATGAGGATTTTGGAAATGAAAACCAGTCCAAACTTTTATGATACCTAGATAGAAATAATGTTTTCTGTTCTCCCTAAGATTGTGCTTTTTGCTTTGGGTCTACTTCCCACCAAACTCATTGAACAATTTTTCTTCTAATTGAAAGATCTTAAGAACCATTTACATGGTCACTGCATTTAATAGAAGCTCTACTGGAAATATCCAAGTGCCTTGTGCACTAGACAGCACTGAGAGGAAGGTTTAGCAAAGGCTGATTCCTTATGAAGAGAAACTGGCCCCTACCTTGTGGGAATTTCCCACTACTTTGATTTGTATCAAGTTGTATTAATGCAGTTTAAAAGAAAGATATGGGATACCATGAAACAAATGCAGAAAAATGAATTCTGCTTTTCAATATATGATGTTTGTTCTATATTAGGTCTCTTTACCCTATTCTTGGGGAAAAATATCAGTGACATCTCAATCACATTTCTTTTTTTTAAAATTATGTTTATTGATAAATTATGAATATACATGATAATCACATTCAACATTGAGAGTTTGTACCAGAATATGACATGACTTCTCATTTTTTCCCTTTCCCCCCACCCTGCATCCTCCTGCCCCCTATATACACAATCTTTGTTTTCTTTTTTCTTTATTATTACCACATTCATAAAGGTAAGATGTTATCAAATGTTGGAAAATGGAATCAAGATTTCAAAAGGCTGTGATGAGTAGGAGCAGTGGGTCACCAGCCTGAAGTACTCAGTACTTTCCTTTGTTCATCAAATATATCTTCATGCTCTGTGGCTATCCTGAAACGAAGCCCATGATAGTACAACCCATCTGCGCACGTAATTATCTATTTGTATGCATGAGTGCAAAGTATCCTATGTTTTAAAAAGCAAAGGACAGCATATAATGATGGATATTTTAATATGTAAGTGCTTGAACTATCTAAATTAGAGATGGTCTGAAGAGAAAAACTACACAGTAAAAAGGTGTAAAGTGCTTGTTTTTCTTCCTATAATTTTAAAAATGTCATTGGTAGGCTTAAGATATACATAATAATCATGTGCATCATAGGGAATTTGTACTTGCACCTGATATATTTTGATTTCTCTTTTTTCCCCCATTTTCTTTTCTTTTTTTTTTTTTTGAGATTTTTAGTTGTTTATTAAATTACACACTAAAAATTGCTTACAGGACTGCCGAGGAGACAGGGACTGAAAGGCAAGCTCAAGACAGGCACGTGACACAGATGCCAGGTCAGCTGTCTGGGGCCCAAGGTCATAGGTAATGGAGAGCGGGGACCTCCCACTGCCATCAGCAAGAACACACTACCCAGAAGTGGTCTGAGAATGGCTGCTGGGCTACTTTATTTGATATAAAAGTTACACTGGAGGAGAGGTCGGAACGTCACTCGCTGTCGCAGCCTTGCCACGTGGGGAGTTACTGACTGAAGAACAGGATACACGTTAAAGCCTCACACTGGGGCCCAGCAGGCTTGTCCCCCAGACACACGTGTGTAAATGCATGTGCAAAACAGGCTCTTTCGTGCTGTCCTGGGTGCCACCTGCCACACCTGTCCCTCCAGTGACTTGGGGCCCTCAGCAGGTGGCCTGACCAGGGCAGAGGGCAGACCCCTGGAAGCCCCACTCCCAGCCCAAAGCGAGGGCAACAGAAGTACAGCCCAGACAGTTTAAGGCAAGTCCCCGGAGGGGTTGTTTGCTTCTGGTGTAACCTCAAGCTGCATCAAGGGCCCAGTCTGACCACCTGTGCCCTGGACAGAGCATATACAGCTACCTGGCCAGTGCCCTCCTGGCCGCCGCCTGAGCCTGTGCCTGCCTGGCGGGGCTGCCTGCCGCCCCATTCTTGCCGGGCAGGGCTCCTGCTCCCCCCCCCCCCCACCCCCCGGCTCACCACGTCACCCAGGGCCAGTCACATGGTTCATGTGGCTGGAACTGACTTGTTCCTTTAGACTCTGGGCCGCTGCAGGAAAAGCACAGGAAGGTCCGCGGGCCACAGGGATGACTGCTCTTTGGATCGGTACTCTCCAGTCTGGAATACATTCATAGACACCGCAGGGGCCTGCACGGCTCGCCCCTCTTCCCTGAAATAGCTTGTCTGCTGTACACAGCCACGGCCACACCGCGGGAAACACTGCCGATTTTGACGCACATGCACACACCGCACACATGCACAGACACAGACGGGCACGCACAAACTCATGGGAGGGAGGCTGGCTGCCTGGGGAGAGTTCTGGAAGCGGCCTGAGCTCAGGAGCTGCAGTCTCTATGGAGATGCCCCTCTGGTCAGGAGGCGTGCTGGTGCCGGTCGCCATGCCAGAAGAGCAACGTCCAGCTTCCTCTCCGGCGCCACAGGTGCACACTGTGGTGCCGGCTACTGGGCGATGAGACTACACCCGTCCAGTGTGGCTGCTGCCTTCCTGGCCACAAGGCCTTGCAGACCGAGCTGGTGGAGTCAAAGGCCGCTCACACTGAGAACTCGGGACCGCCCTTCCGGGGGTCTCGCCTGCAGCCGCTGGAACCGGAAGCCCACAAAGGGGTTCATCCACAGGAGGGGGGGCGGGGCTCGAAAACAGACTTCATGCCTTCCGGTGTGGGCTTTTCGCTCTTTAGCCGCTCAATATTCGTCTCGTCGTTGCATATCGAGTGGATCTGGGTGCCAAACATCACCGCGGTGAACGTGAAAAACGGCAGACCCTCAAGGCACAGGAAGATCAGCAGGATTACAGTTATCGGAGATGAGAAGTCGCTGCACTCGGTCCACTGTCCCCGGACACAGGAGATGAACTGCAGGCCGCAGAGGACGAGAGCGTGAACTGAGGACAGGGCGATGTACGTAGTGAAGAGCACAAAAAATCTCTGATTCTTCTCTCCCACGCAATTGTTCACTCACGGGCAGTGATGATCCATTTTCCGGATACATCTTTTGCAAATACTGCAGTGGTGGGCACGCTCGGGCTTGATGCAGCAGCACTTGGGGCACTTGTAGATCGCCTCGCCGGGCTTCAGCTGCAGGCTCTCCATGTACTCCTTTGTCGCGTTCTCTTTGGGTACTGCGCCAGGGTCGGTGAGCATGGTCCTCAGGTGTGACGAGAGCGCCAGCACCGCCAGGCAGTTGAAGACGACCCCGTTCACCACGGAGTACCAGAAGTCTTTGGAAGGCAGCAGCATGACGAATGTCACCACGAAGTCTGCATAGACGACCAGGAGCCACGTCGTAATGGCACACACCATGCCGCAGCCATCGCGGATGAACCACACCCTGTCTGCCACGTCGGCCTCAGAGGAGGAAGAGGAAGCAGTTAGGAGAGGGTGGTGTTCGACGTCCCGGAGCCGGTGTCCTGAGGGCTGCATGGTTCCCGGGCACACTCTGTTTTGCTTTCCTGCCCCGTGCCCCTCGCTGTACTGGGTACTGGCAGGCAGCAATGAAGGGCATGTCTGCATGATGACAGAAGCAGGGGCCTCTCTTGGATTTCAGTCCGGTGATCTTCGGGGTTTCGTGGTGGATCAGGACCCCAGGCCGCACAGATGACTTCTGAACATCACTCGAACATTCCGCGCCTCTTCTTCAGGATCCTCAGGTGCATGCTGTCCTGTGTGACAGGATCGAGGCCCGGGCGGGGTCGCCTGGCGCTGCGGCTGCTCCTGGCCTCCTCCTGGCCGGCGGCGGCGACTGCAGCGGCCGACGCAGGGACACATCATGCGGCTGCGCTCATGGCCGGGCTGGAGCAAGGCCCCCGGCTCGGCATGGTCTGGTCCCGACTGGCCGGTCGTAATCGGTCAGCCACCGAGTGGCCCCGGGAGCAGAGAGCCCCGCCCTTTCCCCCATTTTCTTCCCCTACTTCTAACCCCTCTTTTCTCCTTTTTCACAAAAGCTTTGTATCCATTTTTTCTTCTTTTCTCATCTTTTTTTTTCCGTACTCTATAGCTTTCAGTTTCTCACACCAGAGAAAAAAATGTGATATTTATATATGTGTCCAATTTATTTCACTAAGAGTCTGGTCTCAAATTGCATTTATCTACCTATAAATGTCTCGAGTTTATCCTTCTTAGAGCTGAATAGTACTCCATTGTATAAAAAAAAAACCACTTCTTTTTTATCCATTCATCAGTCTGATGGGCATTTGGGCTATTTCCAAGATTTAGCTATACAAATTGTGCTAATATAAACACAGGTGTGCACATATTGCTGTGGTATGATGCCTTAGGGTCTCTCTTCTTTTTTTTTTTTTGAGACAGTTACACTTTGTTATTCAGGCTGGCCCTGAACTCACTATGTAGCCCAGGTGAGCCTGGAACTCACAGCAGTCCTCCTGCCTCTGCCTCCCAAGTTCTGGGATTACAGGCCTGAGTTACCATACCTGGCATTATGGTATGTGGTTACCAAGGATTGAACTCAGTTCCATGAATTTGCAAGGCAGACACTGAAACCACTGAGCTAAATCCCTGGCCCCAAATGACTTTATTTCTTTCAGGAAGATACCCAGAAGGGAATAGCTGTAACAAGTGGACTTCTAATCTTACTTTTTGAGGAATCTCCACACTGATTTTCACAATGATTGCACTAATCTATACCCCCGCCAACAGTGGAGATAGCTTTGTTTTATGTATGATGTTTACCAGCATCTTGATTTCTACCCACTAGCTGTTAAAACAGCTATAACATCCCAGACACTGCCTATTTTCTCTCGGGTGGGGCAAATTCACCCAAAATTAGATAAGCTTTTTAATATGATAAGATCCTAGCTGTTGATTCACTGCAGCATTTCTCAAACGTTTGGTTTTGTTCATGAAGTTGTTGGCTGCACCTGTGTCTTCAAGAACTCTGCCTAGGGTCTCTTCCAGCAGGGCTTGTGTTCTAATATCTAGATCTTTTTGTACATTTTGATTTCTCTTTGGTGCTTGGTGAGAGATATGAATCTAGTTTTAGTCATTAGAAAGTCAAGTTTTTCGGCACCATGCATTAAAGAAACCATCTTTTTTCCAATTCCTAGAATAATTTTAAGCAACAAATGAAAATGTGCTGTTCCCACTGTCTTATTCGTTGTGCTAGCACTGCCAGGAGTGTTCCTGTCAAGTGACTCAGTTTTCCAAAATTGTGACTAACTATGGAGCTTCCACTTTATAAAAAAGTAGCACTCTCTTTAATTTACATGGAAATTGTATTCCAAATGAATTTGATGTAATTTGAAACTAAGCAAAACTACTTTGATTTCTTGTAAAACAGATATGAGTTCTAGGTCTAATTAATTATGTAATTTTTTTTCTTCCTTAAATGTCTCTGTGAGTGTGTGTGTGGGGGCTTGTTGAAGTTGTATGTCTGTTGATGAGTAAATCTTTTATTAATGTTATCATCACATTTTAAGTGTACCAAAGAATAGGTTTCATTGTACATTTCCCTTCATGCACACAGCATACTCTTATGTTAGCCACCCTTCCTGCTGTGGTCTCCCCAGTGTGTGGAATTCTGAGTTCAGGACTTGGTGCCCACAAAGAACGACCCACAACTTTTCAAAATTCCCACAAGGGGGCAGTGCTGCCCCCTACTGAAAATCTTCAGGTAAAATGATTTGCAGCCTGGGAACTATGTTTATTTGAGGCCAAATAATTTTAGAGCGTGTGCCCCTGTTTGTGTGTGTCCGCGTGCGCGCGTGCGCGTGCGTGTGTGTGTGTGTGCGCGTGTTGCTCTTTTATGTATGATGTTTACCAGCATCTTGATTTCTACCCACTAGCTGTTAAGACAGCTATAACATCCCAGACACTGCCTATTTCTCTCAGGTGGGGCAAATTCACCCACAACTGAAACCACTGCACTGAGTAAAAAGATGTTGAAATGGAATTTAACAAAGACACGTTGAAATGAACTTCATAACTAGAAGTGATCTTGTGGAAACATTTTTGAAAAAAATTAGAAAATGTCCATAAGTAGTATGTGAATCAGCTAGGAAATGTAGCTGCAAAACACTGTTTATTCATTTATATGCCTAAATACATAAATATATTTAAACGTCTACTTGATGTTATTTTTAAGTCTTGTTTTATTCAATACAGATCAGTAGTCACTTAAGAAGCAATGTATGATCACTAAGGGGATTTCTTTATGCTGAGTCACAGGTACATTGGACAGGGACAGTTATTTTTGTGTTCGAGCAAAGGCAAGGACAGATTTGGCGTGGGCTCAGGAGGTCAAATGGAGGTAGCAGATTATGGGTGAAAATGGCGTTTCCAGCTCAAGGTAAAGGGTGTCTTTGTGAGGCAGCTTCTGGCAGTTCTGTACTAAGCTACTTTGGAGGAACGGTAAGTGATGATGCTGAGGGTCCACTGATAACCATTCTATTGTTAATAGAATCTTCACATATTAAGATCGGACATTATTCTAGGAGGTGCCTGTATGTGTTTATCAGTCCTGTAATTCCACTCCCTCCAGCTGCTGCATTATGTAGTTGTTTCCCTCTAGGTGACACTCCTAGCTCCTCTGGAAGAGCATCCATGCTAACCAGCTGTGTAGGTGGGATCAGTGAGTGGCTGAGCTGACACCACACTGGAATGATTGACGTATTTCAGGGACCTGCCCTCCACTCATCCAGCAAGTGGTTATTTATGTCTTCTTTGTGTCCGTTGTCATTTGGGGTGCAAAGGGAACTGTGTCCCCTGTCAGATGGGGCTGCTCATCTATTGTTAAAAACAATATATGAAGGGACACATTAGAAAATAAAATTTTACATGGTGATGAATTCTGCCATGGTTAAAAAAATAAGATGTAATGACAGAAATAAAAGGGAAAGGAAGTCTATTTTAAATAGAATGATTGGAGATCAACTATTTTCTCAGATGACATTTAAACTGAACCTAGAAAGGACACGAAGTTACTTGTTTAACAATGAGAAGAGCGTTTTAGACAGAAGGGAGGACACTTGTGAAGAATTGTCATGGGAAAGACGTTGGCGTGTAGCCCGGAAGAAAGCTGTGTGCTGGAGTCTGCCCGGACGGCCGGGGTAGGGGCGCGGGGTGGGGTTCGAGAATCTGGGAACACTCAGAACCTGAGGAGCGCACCAGTGGGCAGAGAACTTGGGCTCCAGTTGTAGCACATTTTCAATTTAGTTTTTCCTCTGCAAAGATGGGTTTCTGGATGCCTTTGCCCCACAGAACAACCGGGAGAATGCAATGATTTAGAGGGGGGAGCTGCCTTGAGCAGGCTTGTGGTCACTCATGTTAGATGCTGGTAGTGTTGTTGTCATGGGCTTCACCACCACTGGCTCTGTAGACTGTTGAGGAATTTGGATGTTATCCTAAGAAGACAATACCAACGAAGGGCTGTTCAGTCTGCATCCCTTTGTAAAACCTTAAAACAAGAACCAGTAATTAGATCTAATAAGAAAGCAAGTTGTTCATGTGAAGTGTTGAGCATAACACCCATAACAGAACAGGCTCCGTTCTAAAGGACAAACTCTTTTTTGCCTGGATTTTTCTTTTAGATGATTGGAGTTGGTCCGCAATGACACACGAACCTACTATTTGTTTTATATTACCTTCGTTGGTGGCTCTATTGTTTTCTAGATCAAAGAAAACAGACTCAATTCTGCATAGAAGGATATATTTGGATAATAATAAAATCCAGGTTTGGGGATAAAAATGTCTAGAGAAAGGAAATGTTAGTTGCTTTTAAACCTGTGGAAGAATGAAACATCTTAACTTCTCCTGACTGTGAACATGGCTGATATCATTCGCTGGAGGTCATGGTGATGTATCCGTGGATGTGGTACCACTTCTCTGCCTGTGGCTTCTGTTCCTGCATTTAAATCCTGCTGTTGCTTCTTGGTAAAGGGCACTGGGGCTTGAGGCTGGTGGCTTCCTGTCGGTGGAGCAGTGTTGTTGCCTCACAGAATCCACTGCTGGGTTCAGCTTTTTCTCTCCTCCTCTCCCTCCCCCTCTTTTTTCTTTTCGAGATGCCTCAAAGGCCACTGTCAGTTTCTCATGATGTCAGTCCATGTAAGACAATTTTATATTTATTTTTATGACCCAGAGTTGCATGTGATAATGAGGAGGTGAAGATAATCATTCCTTAGGAGTTCTGATAGTAATCAAATCCAGCAGTACTCAATACGGCTTTCGGAGGGAGAAATTATTTTGACAATAGTTTTATTTGAGATTCATGCATTGGTGGCCAGCGTTGAGCGGCGAGTATGAGTAACCCTCGCCCCTTCCATGTCACTGCCATGTCACTGAAGGCTGTGGAGGACAAGGAGATGGGGGAGGTGGTCTTCGACCTCACACTTTCTTGTTTGATCCTGCAATTTTGACTCTGTAGTCCGATTTAGATGTAGCTCTAGGCTAAAAATAAATAAAGGCTGAGTTGAAATATTTGGCTTCTGTGCTTCCTGTTTTTCAAGCAATGGAAATCTGAGGCTTTTACAGCAGAAGTGTCTTTGATTACTGTATGACAGGAGCTTGCAGTACTTTCCCACCATGTACGCTAAATGCACTGCAAACTCTAATACAACAGACCACACCCATATTATGACAGAACAGAATCTTCTGGCAAAATAAAATTTCTTTTTTAAATGATGAAACACTTTCATTACAACCCTTACTGGAAGAATTTTTAAGTCTGATAATGTCTTAATTGTAAAAATTAAAGTTCAGATTTCAGTGGGATTGTTCTTTCAGGGTCTTGCAAGATTTCCAGGTTACTCATTAGGCATTATTGCTCATTATATGTCAAATGTTTACTTAATATCTACCATGTTCAAGATATTTTATGGTGTCTGAAATAGTGCTATACCAAACATTTCATTTTCTTACCCATTTCAGTTATAGGTTTGGGAGAGTAGATAACCATTAGCCCTGAGGTGAGTTCTATTTTGGGTCATCATAGTTGAGGAAGTATTGAAATAAGTGTCTGTGATTTTCCAGGCTCTGTGTTAGCGGGAATGCTGCAGGTGTGGAAGAGCTATCAGAACGAGGCTGAGGAGACCTGTCTTCCAGGGGCCTCTGCTCAGGGCTAGAAGTGAAACATGCTCATTGGGAGAGGGGAGGAGGCTGGGAGATGAGGGAGCATCTTCTAATGGGGAGGAAATGAGGACAGCTCATCTGCACAGCTAACCTCCCTGTCGTGTTTGTAGGACATCAGGCTTCCAGAAACCAATTTATTTCAGTTCCACAATCATTTATATTTAACTAAATACATTTATTTGACATGGGGTCAGGAGGGTTTGTGCAGAGCTGTGGGATTCTGGACCCTCCCTTTCCATGATGTAAGGAAGCATTCAGACCTCACCGCACTGTACCATCACCACCTGAAACACTCTCCATGCTCTGTTTTACCTGCAAGTTTCAACACTCATTTTTTCTCATTCCCATCTCTTCCAGCAGCTTCATCTTGCTTTGGGGGCATGTCACCATCATTAAAATTTTGGTATTATGTGTTAATAAAATTTTTTTTGACAGAAATGCAGTTGCATAGTTTGAACTGTAAGGGTCAGCTAAAGCATCACCATAGGCTTCACCATTTCTGTCATAAATTAAAAACTCAATGTTATTTCTGTGCTTTTTCTGATTATGAGTTATTTTCTAAAGGAGTACAAAGGCCACTAGCAATATTTTCTGGCCCTGTGTACATATTTCCTCTATACTGGACACTGCAGTGGCTGTGGTTCGTTTTTATTAAGTCACCACGGCTCTGTGAGGAAGAGAAAACTGAGGCTCAGTCTGATCGGAGAACTCACTCCAGATCTGAGTGGCCTGTTCACTTAGCTCGCCCTGCTCCTACTAGTCCTGAGTTGTCCTCGTTTTTCAGGATCTTGCTCAACCTCATGTACTGCACAGGCCTCCTGAGGGTGCATCTATGCTGAGTTGTCAACCCGCCTATGTGTGTGTTTTAAACCCTATATCCTTCATATAGAAGAGCACCTGAGATTCAATACTACCAATATTTTCACCATATTTATTTTTATAAGGCTTTTTCCAATTTGACTTTTCATAAAAACCTCTTGAACTCCACCTGCAAGCAACATAACATCATGTGTTGGTTCTTAGTGAATTTCTTATGTATTGCTCATCTTCCCATCAAAATACCTGGCATTTGTGACTTACATGTTTAACTTATTATGTTTTTTAATTTCCAAATTGTTTTTGGCTTTCTGAGACAGGAGCTTACTATGTAGTTTTGGCTGGTCTTGATTCACTGTGTACTCCATGCTGGCCTCAGATTCACAGTGATCCTCCTGCTTTAGCCTCCTGAGGCAGTCACGCAGTACCACGCCCAGTGAGAGATTTATTTTAACTCACAGTTTCAAAGAGTCAGTCTGTTGTTGGCTGGCTCCAAGGAATGGCATGGAAGAGGAAACTTGCTCAACCTTTGGTAGCCAAGAAACTGAAAGATAATGAAAGGAGGTGCCAGAGACAGGAACAGACCCTCCCAGGTCACACCCCCAGTGACCGGTCTCCAACCAGGCTCCACCTCCTAAGAACACATGCAGCTGTTCACTTGGCAGTAGCTTAATTGCTAATGAGTGTAGGGCCCCCCATGGTCTACTTGCTTTCCAGAAGCCCGACCACAGGAGATATTTGGAGGACATTTTAGAGTTAAACTATACACCTTAATTCTGTACCTGCCACAGAGAAGGTTTTGATAAGCATTTATCAAATGAGATAACTGCATACTTTAAACCTTTCACAATTACAGTGAAATAATGAATGCAGAAGTACTTTATCAGCCACCTGTAGTAGGTGATATTCATGGCCAAATCCCTGGGAACAAAAGGTTTTACTGAAATATCATTTCAAACTTTCCGAATTTTCCTTCTCCCTCAGTAGTTACATGATTGCATCACCAATCAGAAGACAGTGCGCTGCTGGCTCTTTCTTGGGGCTTTATTGAGCTGTGGTCTCCCATAGTCTTTTTATCGAGAGAGGTATCATTTTAAATAGAGTAAGAAAGGTCTCAGATGCTTATTTTATTAATATTTTTGATATGTACTTACAATGCTTACTGTCTGCCAGGCATTGTTAGGAATATTTTACACATTAGGCAATTTAGTCTCTGTAATAATCAGGTACTATTACTATCTATATTTTGTAGGTGAAGAATCTGTCTTTACTTCCTCTTCATTGTTGGGGGGCATTTTGTGGGGGTGGAGCAGTACTTTTAGAGTCTTATTCACTGTCTTCCGGCTTGTGTTTTGTCACAATTTGTCAAATTGTGTTTTATCAGAAACATAATTTTTATGTCATTCTTCTGTGTTCTGTGTCTTCTTTTTGCTATTTATTCTTAAGAATTTGTCCCATCCCAGGTCCCAGTTGAAGAGAAAGTCCAGAAATAAATTTGATTTTGATTGTGATGCCCTTGGAGAGGATAAGGGGTTTTGTGGAGTTAAGGACTGAACTTCAGGTACTATTTCTCTGATCAGTTGAATGTGCTGCCTTTTGCAGCTTAGGCAAATCTGTTTTTTCTTTTTATAAGAATACAGAAGCAGAGAGAGAGGTGAAACTGGCCTCCTGGTTCCCAGGTCAGTATGTGCAGTGAGGGTGGGGTCACACCTAAGTTTTTCTAGAACTTTTTACAGCATACTTTGCAAAAGTTCAGGGTTATTCATCCTAACCTGATGTTGCTTTGATCTCTTGATAATAGGCTTTATATGGAAGTGTCACTATTTTAAATTTAGAATTTATACATCGAGGTGTGACACAAATATAGAAGTCTGCTAAAGCTTTTGCCTGGTATTAAACAAGTATAAGCTCCTGATGTAGTATTTTTCTTATACATTAGAAACTCTGATTGATAGTCTTGTACTTATTTGATTATTGAAATAGGAATACAAGGTAATTATTACTTGAGTTATGTATTTTATAAGACAAAAACTTAAGTAATTTGATTTATATGCTCATATTTCAAAAGTGATAATTGGTGAAAAGACTGGTAATAGCTGATCTGTAGTCCTACTTGTCATTACAAACTCTGAAGTTTCAAGGTTCTATAATTCTGAAGTTTCATTATTGTACACACTATTAGGAGCTTAGAGTTAAGTGCAGTGAAACAATTCTTATTTGATGTTCCTTTCGTTGTCTAAAACTGTAGTTATCAGATTTTTAATAAAACTTGGTTTCCAGCTAATTTCTCTAAACAATTGTCCTGCACCATAGAAGGACAGAATGGTATAGGAGAAATAGAAAAGGGTAACAAAGGGCCGGGGAGTTAGCTCAGTGGTTCCGGCGCCTGTCTTGCCAGCGCAAGGACCCAGGTTCGATTCCCCGGTAACCACATAACAATACTGGGTGTGGAGACTCACACCCAGCAGCAACCCGTACCACATACCACAGTGCCGGGCGTGGTGGCTCACGCCTGTAATCCCAGCACTCGGGAGGCAGAGGCAGGAGGATTGTGATGTGAGTTGGAGGCTGAGCTGAGGGCCAGCCTGAACCACAAAGTGAGACCCTGTCTCAAAAAACCTAAAAAAAAAAAAAAAAAAAAAAGAAAAAGAAAAGGGTAACAAAAATATCACAATTGAGCTTGTGCTCATGAGTTTATGTACTAAAAATGGAGTAGGAATAATCAGAATATTGTGGTCCTGGCATAGAGATAGACATAAAGAATGGTGAAGTAGAAGAAGAAATCTAGAAATAAATTTTCATATATATGCTCAAATAATTTTTGATAAGGGGACCAAAACCATTTCATAGTGAATGGCCAGTCTTTTCACAGATATGCTAAGGAAAATGGATAATCACATGCAAACTAATGAAGTTGGAGCTCCTATAATATCCCATGTACAAAGTTTAAGTAAAGATGGACCAGAGTCCTAAATATAAGACCTGCAACATAAGACTCCTAGAAGAATATAGAGCAAAAGCTTCATCATGTTGGATTTGACAATGACTTTTTTTTGTCATGACAAAAAAAGTGTAGCCACCAAAAGGAAAATATAGACAAATTAAGCTTTATGAAAACTTTTAAAAATTACACACCAAAAGATAGTATCAACAGAATAAAAAAGCAACCTATAGAATGGGAGAATATTTAATATTTGTATATCTGACAAGGTATTGCTATCCAGAATATTCAGAGAATTTCTGAAACTCAATAACAACAAAAATAAGCATATTCAAAAAATGGGCAAAGAATTTAAAGAGATAGTTCTCTTGAGATATTGAAACAGCAATAATAGAGAAATGCAAATCAAAACCACAATGAGAAGTTATTTTATATCCATTGGTTTAGTTGGTGTCAAAAAACCAGAAGATAACCAGAATTAATGCAGAGATGGAAAAGTTTGTTTGTTGTTTACTGCATAAATGTAAAATATCTTAACAACTGTGCAAACAATATGGTGGTTCCTCAAAAATTAGAATTAAAATAGGATTTTTATATGATCTAGCAATTCCTCTTGTGAATATATACCTAAACAGCCAAAACAATTGAAAACAGGGTCTCTTAGAGATATTTACTATGGATGTCTCATTTAACAATTTTTAAAAGCCTCTACTCTGTGACAGACACTGGTCTTGATACTTGAGAACATCAGTGAATAAATTAGACAGAATCTTGCCTGTGGGAGATGGGGGAAGAGGATGCAGCCAACACCCTCGTGGCCAGCTCCAGCCCCCCATGAGTCCCACAGCAAAAGGATTAACAACCAACAAACAACAAAGTCAGAACATTGGGAAAAATGCTGAGCCTGGGCTCACCTCTTACTATTCTGAGCAGCAGCAGCAGCAGTAGCAGCAGAAAGACAAATCCTGCAGCAGCCAAAGAGGCCAATACCCTGAGCTCGCACCTTTATTTGGTACTAAACCTTTATGTCCAAAATCCTAGCCAGCATAAGACAGGGAGGTTATCCACAGTAATCCCTATAGTTGAAGATCTCATAGGGCAGGGAAGACATCCTCAAATCCCAGTAAGTCCCAGTTATTCTTAAGGCCAATAACCCCAGTGCAGTAATCCTTGTAGTTTAAGATCCCACTGGATGTGACAGATGACCAAAGAAGTCCAAGTAAGTAAGTCGTAAGTCCGAGTAAGTTGTCCACATTTCCCAACACCTGCCCTCTTAGCTTATACAGTTAAGAAGGGCCTATAGATGACATTTCTGATTTATGTTGTAAAAAACACAGAATCATATTGAAACTTTATTTATAGCCCTCAGCACTTTAGGGTTCATCCTGCATTCTCAAAATAACTCAAGGTGTCTTTGTGCCCTATTACCAGTTTGTGCAAAGACTGTAAATTGGGTGCCACTAGGATCATGGCCCAGAAATTACCCCACTCTCACCTTACTTCAGTCACCAGGCTTTTCAGCAATTTGCCCCATGGAGAGTCTACTCACATGGTTGTACTTTGGGACTCTGAAGATGTCGAAAGGAATGGAGTAGAGAAATTTCCTTTATGGGTCCAAATGGATATGTCCAGTGCATTGAACTGACCAAACTCTTCAATATTAAATTTCACTGATATTCATCCAGACTTTTGTTGCTATAAAAACTAGAAGGTAGTTGAGTCTTTGTAGAATTAAATTCAACCAGGGGCTATGGCAGTGTTTTTAACTTTACAACAGGAAATGGAAAAGACTAACTTGTTCTTTTCTTTTGGAGACAGGATCTCGTTTTTGTAGTTCAGGCTGGTCCTGAGCTCAGCCTTGAACTTACAGCAGTCCTCCTGCCTCTGTTTCCCAAGTGCTGGCATTACAAGTGTGAGCCACCACACCTAGCACTGTGGTATGTGATACTGATTGCTGGTGTGTGTGAGTTTCAACGCTCGGCATTGTTGTATGTGGTTACCGAGGATCAAACTCAGGACCTTGCACTTGCAAGACAGATGCCAAAGCCACTGAGCTAAATCCCCGGCCCAAGATTAACTTATTTGAAGGTAGAATTTGAAAATTAGAGCTTTTCACTACTATTTCCTAGAGGGTATACCCTAAATCAGGGAGTGTGTACCATCCAATCAAAATCTTTCAGCCTCAACGAATTGTAGAACACAAAATATGTCAGAAAGATGACAAAACAGGGAAGATTACCAAGGTAAAGCATATTTGATTTTAAGATGTACAGTAGCTGACTCTGTGTTAGTTTTGATAGCTAATTGGAATTATAAGCAAAACGTATAAGTATCTTGCAAGATGTAAGCGAAACCAGTCCTCTTTGTGGGAGAATTTTCTTGGAGTTACATTGTTTTTCTTATACATTTTTGTTCATTTTGTGTTTTTCCCATTGGTGTTTTAATACAGAAAAATTTTATTCCTTTTCCCGCATGGGTAGAAAATATGCCACCATGTGTGTTCTGTGGTCTTGCTTACCCATATTCTGGGCCACTAACTTTTAAACGTGAGGAGAATGCTGACTGAAGTGGAGTCTGGAAGTCAGTTTGTAACTGTGTCTTCAGCTCCTGCAGTTTGTTTCAGTCGATGCTTGTCTCTCCACAGTGGCCATTTCTCAGCGCTTCCCATTTGCTCTTAATATTAAAAGCATCAGAACTATTCAATATCGAATCTTATGGCAGTGACGTTTGTGTTTACCAATTCTCAAACTCAAACATCTCCTAACTTGTAGACTGAAGTATTCTTCTTTCCATATTTCCCAGAAAAAGCAGTAACTCTCAGCTTCTTTCTGAGCAAGTGAACCTTAAAGCTCATTCTAAAGTGTTACAACATTTCCCAAAGTTTCTACCATGTTATTTACTCCTTTAAGTTTTCTGAAGTTTTTCAAAGGGATAAGCAAGGTTATCATTTAGGTTAACACTTGAGGTTAATATAGTTATAGGTTAACATTTGAAAATAGTACAGTGACCTATGGCTGCATTGAAGCAAACAAATCCAATGACTTAACACAATTCCATTATTTATTTTGCTCCTAAATCTGCATCATTTGCTCAACTCTGCCCATTTTCATTTACTACATGCTGGGATCATCTGCAGCCTCACTAAATTACATGTTGTCAGTTCATTCTGCTGTTCACTGGATCCCCAGCAGCAGCTCCTGTTGGGATATGAGATGTGGCCTTTCCCTGTGGCTGCCCAGCTGCCTCAAGGGGGGTGGGGTGAGGAAATATTCCAGCAGGATCAGGAAGATGTCTTCAGTCTCATCCTGTGGTGGAGAAGTGTCACATTGCTTTATCACAGGCACTTGAGGAGTGAAATATCTTGCTGAGACCATATTTGAAATTTAGAGACCCCTATTTGGACTTTGAATTAGATTTGTGGCTTAATAGTGTTTCTTGTGTCCCTGTAAACAGTGCCTGTTGAAATTCTTGTGTGTGTATATAAGTTAAAAAGTAAAGAGCCTTATGCAAATATGTATGTTATCTCACAGAATGTAATTTGTTCAATCAAGGCCAAAGTTACACAATTCGGTTCTTCACTAGGATTGTTTGCAGAATCCTAGAAAAACAGCCACAGAAGGAATGATCAAGTTCATAGCAGTTTTAGGAGAAAGCATTGCTGCAGGGTTAGAACTTCTAAGAGTCTAGCAGGGTGGAAAATCTAAGAATTAGGTATATATGATGAGCTATGCTTTGCAGTTTGCCAAATACTAGCCCAGCTGCTTGGTCTTGTAGTATTTGTTACCAAATCTAACTTTTGAAAGAACCTGCCACCAACTTGAAGAAAGTGCTCTACTTGGTTATTCTGAGAGTTTCTTCATTAATTCTGTCTTTAGTTAATAGTTCTGACCCACTTTCCCAGAAGAGATGATAAATTCTTGCTAGTTGGGTCATATGTCTTGGTCAGAAGTTTGTCATCATCCCCAGATCTGACAAGATTGTATGGAGTAGCTAAAACTTTTTTCCTAATTGCTATAGATCGTTGTCCATCAACTAAAAATAGGGCCTCTGCTTCATGTAGTATGAATTTTAGTCCACAAGCTCACATAGGCAGGACACACATTTTTATTTGTTGTATCAGTTTGTATATGAGCTCAAGCCCCTGTTGGTGGGTTCAAGCACACTGAATACTGAGGTTCTCTTTTTCTTGGGGTTGTGAAAAGTTTTCAATATCCTGACCCATTGCCAAACCATGGAGACGCCCTTCTAACCAGTCTGCATTGGTCACTTGCTGCGATGCTCTCTGTCAGTCTGTGTGGGAGCTTCAGCTCTGGTGCTTCTGGCATTTCTGGTTTGCCCTTAGGTTTGTGCTGGCGCTAGACTTGTCTCAGGTTAACCTCCCTGGAGACATCTCATCTCTTGACGTCTATTTTTCAGGGTGTCGCTGCTCAGCCTTTGGGCCCTGCCCACAGTAGTTTTCCTCTTCAGTCTAGAGTGGAGATCCATGTATCCTTTTCCTGCCTGTCCAAGCTCTTCCTCCGCTCCCCACAGCCTCCTGAACCCCAGAGTGGTGGCCTTTTACCAAACATGAGGAGGGTACATCGGGCAGACAACCTGTATTCTTAGTCTTTTTTTTTTTTTTTTTTTTAGGTTTTTTTTTTTTTTTTTTTTTGAGACAGGGTCTCGATTTGTGGTTCAGGCTGGCCCTCAGCTCAGCCTCCAACTCACATCACAATCCTCCTGCCTCTGCCTCCCGAGTGCTGGGATTACAGGCGTGAGCCACCACGCCCGGCACTGTGGTCTGTGGTACTGGTTGCTGCTGGGTGTGGATCTCCACACCCAGTATTGTTATGTGGTTACCGGGGAATCGAACCCGGGCCCTTGCGCTTGCAAGACAGGCACCGGAACCACTGAGCAAGACAGGCACCGGAACCACTGAGCTAACTCCCCGGCCCCTATTCTTAGTCTTTTAATAAAACTTCTTCTGAGTCCAGGGGAGCTGTCTGACAGGAGAAAATTGAAAATAGCATAGTAAGGACAAACACAATTTGAAAATGGAATTAATTTTTTTCTGAAAGTAAATCCACTAAAATAAGACTGTTGTCCATACTTACTCTGACTATCAAATAGAGGGGTACATGTTGACTGAATTAGAGTAGAACATAGGACTTAACATACATCAAAGTAAATTCAGAGACAACATGAATATCCATAGCGTGCAATCAGATAGCTAGTGAAGCAGCTCAAATCAAATGTAAAGGGGCATTGGACAGAAGAGAAATGATTTGAACTCTGATGCTCAGGAATCTCCTAAATCACGTACAACCCTGAGGAGTGAAGGGGGAACATGAATTTTCTAGGCATCAGATTCTATGTTTTTAAATACAAGAATGAGACTAGATGATATCTGATGCTGCAAGAGTGAAAATATTTTATTATTTTAACCAGCTCTTGTACCAGTACAAAATGTTGTATACAAAGGGCACTGTGAACAATTCAACGTGAACACTGTACCTTTTTCATGTGCTCATGGGCCCTATGTAAGAACCCAGGGGAAGCTGCAGGCCCCCCCCCCCCCCAGTGCTCTGTCTAGTGGAGCATATGTGGAAGGCATTAAGGATCCCACTACTGTATTGTGGCAAAAGACCAGAGATGAAACCTGGAAAAATAAGTTGTGCCCTATGTCCTTAGGCCATCTCGAATCGGCTCTTTTCTTTGTTTCTGGTACACTCAGAAAGATGGTTTTCAGTAAATCAAACCAGTAGGAATCATTTAAATTAATTGCACAGAAAGCAGACTAGAAATAAAAATAAATAACACACAACCTGGGAATTTTCCCTGAGTTCTCAAAATTTCCTGCATTTCAGAGTTCCATTTTATTTGAATAGAAGCCAAACTTTTGCTCTGGCCCTTACCAGACTATCTTAGTTTAGATAACCCTGGTGTGTTCTGAGGGAAAACAAACACAAAGAAATCCACACAGCACAAAACAATTTTCGCTTTAAACTTCAGCCAAGAATATTCAGAGTGGGGAGAGGTCTTGATATTCCAAAGATTTTCAGACTAGCATTACATACTTTGAGCGTTATATTTAGCATGGTGAACAAATTCACACCATTTTAATCAACACTGTCATTTTCAGTATATTAGGGTGACAAATCATTTTCAAGTTTCAGTGTCTCAGACACAGCCTGTGTATCAGGCTTTCAGTGTCTGAGCAGCACTGACAGCCTGTGTGTGTTGCATATCGCATGGTGCAGATTGGAATTTACACTTGAAGTAAAAGTTTTTCAGTCTAAGTCAAGGTCAGTCTGGATCAGAATTCAGTGCTTACAATAATTGTTACTTTTTCAATGAGTCCTTAACTATGACTAATTCCTTAACTATGACTAATTGAAGAGCTTTTTTACTGACCCCCAAATTATAGCCAGCGATGTGTGGTTACCTTTCCTGGAGGTCAGTGTTAAATAGAGAAGACATTTTTCCCCTGATCTGTGTCTCAGGTACAGGTTTATTAAGTCTGTACTTATTCCTACATACTTGATATAGATTTCATCACATAATTTTTGCAATAACTTGATGACAAGATGGTTTTTCATGAAGAAATGAAGGCTGAGTAATGAAGTAATTAGAGAAAGGCTCAGGTACCGAACACACTGCATTCCTTCTGTCTGCCATGTCATTCTAACTTGCTTTGAAATCTAAGTACCCGGATGTGGCACTACCCGGTCTGGGAACAGGCTTAAAAGCTCTTTTATATTTTGTTTTTCTATCACAATTTTCTAAACTTACTCTATAGGCCTTCTCTTTGTGTATGAAACCTGCAGATATCATTTCTTTCTATTTCCAATCACAAGGAGAGTTCTATTTTAATTAAAATTTTTCCAATTCTGAACTATGAAAATTCCAAACTCACTCATATTTGAAATCTCCCTTCCTGAGCCCTGTCCTTCTTTAGGTTTGAAAATCGCGTTGAGAAAGGATTTCTGTCTGGCTTCGCTGCATTTGCTTCTTCACCTTTCATGTGCTCAGCCCCTGCCTTGGGTTGGGGAAGGGGCGTAAAGTTTACTGGCATTGGTTATGGTGTCTGTGGACACTGATGCTCTCTGGCTGAAGCTGATGTGCTAAGCTAACTTTCTGTTGTGAGCACTGACTCTTCAGGGAGGCTCTGGCCAGGAGTTTATCTACAGGCTCTCTGTGAGGGAGGGCATGTGGCTGGGGCTGGCTCTTCATCTCCGGACCTTGTATTGCTCTTTCTGTGCCCTTCCAGGTGACGCTGGAATGTCTTTATGTCTTTATTTATTTTTTTCCAGTTCTTGGGATTTAATTCAGGTCCTTTGTACTGAGCTACATCTCTCAGCTCTTTGTTATTATTTTTCGAGTCAGGCTGTGTTTGTAGCTGTGATCTCCCTGCCTCAGCCTCCCAGAATGTTTTTCTCCAATTTTTTCTTTCCCAGTAAATGCCCCTCTTTGACTTTCTGTCAGTGAAAACAACAGGATACAAATACAGCCACGTTTATTTTATCATCCAGCTGAAATGGCTCCAGGCTCTACTTCAGTCTTTTCAGGCAGCCAGAGTCCTTTAAATTACAGAAGGCAAAACTGTTTAATTCTCTTAAAATAGACTTTCTCACTAGGCTTGAGGGCAGCGTAATGGGTTAGACTATGTCCTCTGAAATCTGTTTTGAAGTCCTAACCTCAGTTCCTCATACTGTAGACTTACCTGAAAATAGATCATGCAGGTGTAATCAGTTCAGGTAAAAACAAGTTACAGCTCTGGAGTAGGGGGGGGGGGGTCCCTAATTCCTGACATGGTTAATATCCTTTTAAAGACAGAAACATTTTGATACTGACTCTACCCAGAGAGAAAGCCTGAGAACATGTAGGCAGAGATTAGTGTTGTATATCTACAGCTAAAGAAAATGAGGTGGAGAGCAGGGCATCAGAGACCAGGGGGGAGGCCCAGGACACTCTGCTCACCAGACTTGCCAGTGCTTCAAACAGACTTTGAGCACCCAGCACTGAGAGACAGTGGCAGCTGTTTAAATTGCCAACAGCAAGCCAAGGAAACTAATACAGACTGAAGTAAACACGCCGTGTGTTTCCTCATGTTCTCACAGGTGTGAATAACACAGGATGCTAAAGAAATCCAGTCTTTCAAAATTTAACCTTCTGTATCAGCAGGAGGAGGAGTGATCAGATTTTCAACCGCCTCTTCACAAATCCCACCTGGACTGTGTCCTCAGCACTGACATCGATCAGCTCCTACTGGTTTCCTCCAGTAGAAGTGACAGCTCCTGCCTTGTGCTACCTTGTGTCTAGACTGTGTGCTGAAGTGTGGCTTAAGTTTAATCACTGTTTTAGTTTCTCAGTTCGGCGAAGCTCGCTGAATAACTTCAGGATCACACTTTGCTAACAGCTCATCCCAGCAGTGACATCTCAGGAGTAGCTGTTAGCGATGGTGAGGATTTAGAGAGAGTGAAGGAGCAGGCAGAAAACTAAGCACCCATAGGTGATAGGGGCAGTGCTGTATATTTTATAGGCACTATCTTCTTTAACTGTTACAAATCCAAGAGCATTAATTTTTGGTTTTTTTTGTTTTTTTTTTTTAACAAAGAGGAAATGAAGATCCAGAATTATCAGAAAAGCTGCCTGTATGTTACTCAGGTGATGCGGGACCAAGAATTAAACCCATAGTTGTCTGAATCTACATTTCTGACTCAGGGGCCTGGGATGTAGCTGAGTGGTGCCACCGCCTGCCTGGCAAGTGCAGAGTCCTGAATTCCATCCTTGGTTCCACAAAAAGAACAAACAAACAAACAGAAATGTCTGACTTGGGATCAGCTGCATAAATTGTGGATCCTGATGTAAAATGAAAACATGGGTCTTTTTTGTTACAAATATTATGAAGAGTTTCAAGATGCAGAACAGTAAGCCATCTAGTGCCTTGTGGTGCCCATGTCACATGTCTTGGCGCTGCCCTCTCTGACTGCTAACATACTCTTCTAGGAAATGGCAAATGAGTCTGAATGGCCCTAGGAGTTTTAGCATGACTTAGTGCCTTACTGATTTTGTGTATTTCAAGGCAGTATCTATATAACTAGTATTCTTTTCAAAAGCTTAGTTTGCACTGAATGGAGCATTTATCTAGCTTATGTGTAGGCTTTTGGGCAGTTTTTGGCATGAGATTATTGATTAATCAACTTTGGTACTTAGTACACTCTTATTTATACCCCCTTATCAGATTTTCATCGATTTTATGATCATTGACCTAAATTTTATTTACCATTGTCTAGAATGTAACATGCAGCAAAATTTTCTATGGAAATAAAAATGTTAATACCAAGAACAGTCTCTGTAAATCTTGCTTTCAATATTTTCCTGAGATTAAAGCAAAGAGACTTTAAATTGGCAGGAAAATTCTGATTTTTACTAAATCTCCTCTGATTAACTGCCATATGAGAAAACAATTCCTCACATTTCAGAGGCCATTACACCATTTATATGAAAATGGAACCATGCTATGTGTCAGCTCTCCTGTCCCTGGGGCACAATGTCAAACACCTACAATTTAAAGGAAGGAGGATTTAATTAACTCCTGATTTCAAGAGGTTCAGTACATGGTCTGCAGGCTCCCAGGCAGGAGCCGCAGCACAGAAAGGCACGGCAAGCAGAGCTGCTTAGCTCATGGCTGCTGGGAAGCATTTCAGGGGATCAGTGCCAGAGGGGTGGGTGAAGACCTAGCTACAGTACCATGGCCACACCTCCATGACCCACTGATGGACTCAGAAGTGTGCTCTACTGTCTAGCAGATGTCCCTTAATCTTTTGAAGTGGATAAATCATGTTTAAAGGTCCTAAACACCTAGTGGGTAATGATTATTTATTAGCAGCAGAGTTTCCTTTGTAAGATTTTTAGGTCCTGACATGCAGCTCAGAAACTGAATTCCTTAACCGTCCTCTCTATCAGCTCATTTTGACAGCCATTCATTTTGTAAAATATCAAACCGAAAAGATCGCCTGGTTTCAGTAATTATGTACAGTTGGTTTTTCTGTTGTAGATAATGCTAGAAAAAGACAAGCCATTTGTCGTGGGTAAACATGCTGAGGCAGGGCTGAGGCCATCAGAGTGAAAGATCTTTTTCTTATGAGGCAGTTTTGTTCCAGTGACTTATTTCTGTTATTCAAAATCACTAAGAAGAAACTAATGACTACTTGAGAGTGATCGATAGCTCCGGTACCCATATTACTCTTAAAGAAATGCTCCTGTTTAAAAATCAGAAATGCTAATTTATTAAAATGGGGCATTCCAAGTGAGAAATACCTTTCAGAATGCCCCAAATAATTTTTCTCTTGGCTTTCAGGAGTGAAATGAAACAAAGATCAGAGAGCATAAAAAGGACTCTTTCTTACTTTTTCTAATCCAATGATTTATCAAGTCAAAAGCCAGGGCCTTCGCAAAGTTGAGTGGCACTGTTTTTGTATATGCCTTCATGTAAGCCTGCCAGGAACCATCTGCTGATTGGATTTGGCTATCTTCTAGTAAAAGCCTAGCGCTTTAGCAAAGAATGAATTTGGCAGGATCGTGGGGAAACAACAACAATGAAATTATCATAATCTGCTTAACCTTGTTTCTGGAATTAGAGAGGCACAAGAAGCCAGAAGAACAACAACAGCAACAACAATGCGAGGAAAAATTCAGATAGCAGAGGGGAAGAGATCGAGTAGAAAGTCAAAGAAATAAAAGATGTTGTAGAAAGTCATCAAGGAAGAGCAAGTAAAATACTGAGAGCTCAAACCAAGGATGGATTTAAGCTTGATGGCTCAAATACTAAGAAGATTCTTATCCTATAGGATTGGAAAGACCAGGCAGAGTAATATTTCCTTAGATGTATGTCTGAACTTTCGTTATTTTTGAAGTTATCTTTAGTCAGATATTTGTTCATTCTATAGTATAAACTCATATTTTAAACTCACCTAAACTAACTTCCTTTACTGAATTTAATTGTCTCAGAGCCCCACAAGTAGCATCCTATCTGCTTATTTTTAATACATATTTATTTTAAAATAACCAATAGATAATTAAAGTTATCTTCTCCAAGAACTCAAGGTACATTCCCTTCCCTTCATACACAGGCAACTCAGTGGAAACAAAGGCATTAAATGAAACCATTTTAAACCTTTGAATCTCAATGTCACATAATGAGATTTGTTGTGTAAGGTTACAAAGAAACACAAGTCACCATTTCACACCAGACAGATTTGCCTCTAAATAATGGCTCGGAAAATGCAGATTCAACAACTCAGTAACAGGGAGGTGATCAAGGTCATTTAACTGCTCCTGCATCCATCACACAGCATGAGCACATAGGTATTATTCATTTGGCACCACGGAAGTGAAGTCATTGGAACCAAGAACCGTGTCACCAGGTCAGCGTTGGCTGCTCTGGAAGGAAACACCTCGTCTTCGCCTAATGGTTTATATCTGAGAAAGGTCTCAGACGCAGAGTTTAACGGTCCATGTCATTAACCTATAACTATTTTTAAAAGGAGTCAGCTCTTCACTTTTCCTTTATTGCCATATTTCTTATGCTAGAATGTCAGGAGCTGTAAGACTTATGAGATTGCACAGGATGTATTAGAAGAGATGTGTTGGCACTTATTGGAGTCAGCTCTTGGGGAGCAAGCCCTAGAAGAAAAGATGTCAAGTACAAGTCTAGTCTCAGCAGCTATATAAGCAAGTTGAGACTCTGGATGAATCCTTTAGGTTTGTTCTTGATTTGTTTGCTTGAAAAACATCCTGGCTTCTCTATTTCATAAATTTAGTGTGAGGATTAAAGGAAATGGCTTCCGTGTACATAAGTGCAAAACATTATACATCTGTAGGAATGTGAATTGTGGAGTTGAGCAACCTGCAGTCAAATCAAGGCATCCTTAGAGAGATTCCTTGTGAAGCCTGGGGCAAGGGAAAGGCCTCCTTGTGTCCAGTGGGGACCATGGTGATAATAATACTAATCTGCCTCCTAGAACTGTTTGGGGGATTCACTAGAACAATGCCTTTAAAGTAATTAATACCCTATAGACAAAGCAGTAAATAATATTTATTAGCAATATTTGCTAGAAAATATTAATTAGTGATTTTGGTGTTAGAAATTCAAGTCATTTAATATGTTTAGTGCTCTTCCTCCCATATGGTTTTCCTAGCAGTAGATAGCCAATAATTAACTTGAGTAAATAGTAAATGGAGTGTTGTATTTGCGTTTGGAGTCATGTGAATAACCAATGTCAGTATTCAGTTTTTTTTCCTTTTAGAAATAGGAAACCTTGAGATTAGTTATCCACAAATTTCATCTCTCTGAGGATCATGTCTTTCAAAGTAATAGGATGTTATATTTAAAGGCATTGTGAAGATCCAAACATGTACACTGATGGAATATTTTCTTTTTTTACCTACCGGTGCAAGGGATTGCATTGATCGCAGTGACATTATAAAATCAGTTAAGAGATTGACTAAAAGATTGTATTTTTTCAGAAGACTACTTGTCCTTTAAAATTGGCTTGAATTTTATGCAAAATATTTCCTGACAAAACTCATTCTCTATAATCACAGTGTAAGTATTTCAAGTAGACTATACATGGGTTTCTTATGATCTCTTTTGATCCAGTGATATTAATATGCTTACTAATTAGAGATTCTGATAAGAAAGCACTGTAGTTCCTAGAAGGTGTCATCTGAAAATGATCATTCTTGACTCTCTGCATTTTTCAAGAGTATTCATTGATTAACCTTCTAAATTCTCCCTTCAGAATACAGAACTGTGTCTGATAAATTTCTAGATGGTAGACTGGAGTACAACTTTATTGGAATTAATTCCTTGGAGTAGGTTTTTTTTTTTTTTTAAATCCAGACACATTCATTCTGTTTGGAAAATTCACCAACTATAACTCTTAATTTGCATCAGGGTTGATGTCCTCAATTAAACTGAAAATGTATTGAGGACAGACTTCTTTTCATAGCTGTCAGCTATAAACCAGAGACTTGGGAGAAAGACAGATGACAACTTCTCAACACATACTTTGGAATGCTCCTAAGGCCCAAGCCTCTAAATAGATCTTTACTTCATAGGCACAATGATCAGGATAAGGGGACAGAATGGGCAAGAGTGGGGAAAAGTATGAAGTGTTCAGGGGCATCAAATACATCACCCTTTGCTGCCTCTGCAGTGCTTGTCATTTCATCTTGGTGGGTGAAGTGGGGGGAGCTAAGGCGCACAGAAGTTCCATGACTGGCCCAGGATCAGCAGACCAATATGTGACAGAGTCTTAGGTAATGGTACAGGCCTATTTGATGCTGTCTTATTCTTGACTGCTTAATACAGAATTATTATAACTCATAAAGGTTAATTATACATCTCATTTTATGAATATAAAATGACTGGTGATGCTGAGTAGGAAAGTATATACTCTTAGACCTTGAACTAGCAAATTAATTAACCTATGACTTTAGGTGTTGTCCAAATCAGAAAGAAATACTTAAATGAATGTTAAGAACTCTTGTGATCCATGGACTAGAAATCAACATAGAGTATTATGCCAATTTACTTCAAGACTGGTTGCATGCATGTGTGGGAAAAAACAGTAAAATGAGGGGACGTCTCTGGAGCTGAGTGAGGAAAATGTAGGTGTTGGGGAGCTGTACAGCTGCTCGGTGTGTGCTGAGGAGAACGTTCTAATTTCCCGAAACAGCTGCCAGGGCTTCTGGGGCTGAGCGGAGACACGCTGGAGGAGCCCTGCTGTGCGGGTGTGTCCAGCGCTTGCCTGTGCCTTGTGCTCAACCGCTGCTCCCGGCTGGTCCTGTCCACAGGTGTTTGCTGCTGACAGTTTTGGCTTGGCTCCTCCACTTTTACTCCTAAAGCTGTGCTGGCAAGAGCTGTCCTTTGCTATTATGTACTCTTTCATCTTCCCCTTATTTTTTGTGATTCTTAGATGAAATGTTTGCCTTTGCGAATGATAGATTTTATTTCCAGAGACAGTGGCAATAAGAGCCTATGTTCAACACACTGCACGTGTACAGCTTTAGTGTGTGTATTCAGTGTGCTCATTCAGAGACACCTTATTTCTATTGCATTTTTTATCTGCTTAGTGTTTGACCTCTTCCTCCTACTGGCTGATTTTTATGGCTTTCTGTACTCCCTGTTTTCCAGTACTCATTGTCAGAGGTTATATCCTCACCTCTCCAGGCTCAGGTCCACTTTTCTGATCATTGAGCTCCAAGCTCTGGGGGCCAGGACTCATAGGATGGGTCTGTTAGGATCGTCTATGGATGCGTCAAGTATCTAGCACTCCATCATAGTCTCACAAAACTGACACCTCATGGGAAGTGCCCTTTCCCTTTCTCGTACTGGCACCCCTAGTGGTTATTAATCATAACAACAGCAACTGTTTGTTGAAAGCCCACTGGGTCAGCCATCATCTTAATCTCCTTTGCTAAGGACACTGCAGTTTAAAGAAGAAGGGTTTCATTTGCCACACAGAGTATGTTGAAAGTGATGGAACCAGAAGTTGAAGTCTGTCTGAACTATATTATAGGTCATGTGATCATTTGCACTTTGCTGCTTTACTTTCTCCTTATTGTGGAATGAGAGAAATTAGCTCCCTTCCTCAGTATCAGCTGAAAAGCCTTAGAGTGGGCTAATTCATACACTGCTGTGGTCATGAGAATATTCGCTTAAGCACATGTTGTATTCCTCACACAGCCCTCTAAACACATTACAGAATAGATAATTGCTGAAACCGCATTGTTTTTGCAGGTATGATTCTGAAACATTAGTGATGAGAATTACTGTGGAAAATATCTGTCATACAGAGAACTATGTTTGCAGAGTACTGGCCATTTTTATACTAACTTTACTGAATACATGGAGGAAGGAGGAAAGGAAACAGCCCAAGTCATATCTACACATTCTGTGCCCTTTAGTATTGTTCCTGTTTCAAGTCTGTCTGTTTGTTCTTATAGCTTCCATCATCCTGTTGTTTAATATTTAAATCTTTTGAAGGTACCTCTGCTCTCTCACTCACTGTGAATATTATGCAGGGCATGACACTGAGGACAAGAGAAGCTTCCAGATCATAACTGTGATTCAAACACTAGAAAAGAAATATAATCATTAGGAAGTGAAATATGTAACAAATCATATTGGGAAATTAAATGTGTTAATTGACTTTAGCTATTTTCCTTGGGAGGCAAACATTCTTCTCAGTGCCTTCCTGAATTTGAAAATGTAATCTTTCTCTCAGTGTCTGAATGTGATTAAGTTGAAGAGTACATTAGGATGGGGAATAATGGAAGGGAGTTGATATCTTTATTCTCCAGGGAATGAATTGTAAGTAGTTCATTGTTGGTTTACATTAATATAAATATGAGACAGACAGGAAATTATCATGCACTTCACAGTCTCTGCCAGCAACTCTGCCATTTCTAGGAACATATAATTTATCCATATGTCTTTTCTTTATGGAACCTTAATTCCTAACTCATTCCACAGCAATTTAGTTTTGCCCAAAATTCACAAAACTGATGTGTCATAATGTTCCAACAAAGTTTAACCCAATTAAAAAACTCTAAATGCTATATATATGTTTAATAGAAGAATTTATATTTGGAAGTCATAATTTTTCCCCTAAACAATAAAATAAGCAAAATTTTATATAAGATATAACATATGTATGTATATTTATTTTAAAAATTATTATAAGATTACTGAAGATAATTCACTAACATATAGATTGAAACTCCTGGTTAATCACACCTTTTTGACTCTGTACTGAAGAAGCAGTTTATAAAAAAATTAAATTTATAATGATTGATTACTGACTAGGATAGCAAGCTTAAAAAAACATAAAAAACACGAAAACTGTTCCTGATGGTCGACAGAATTTCAGTCAAACAAGGCATAAATATTTTTCCACTAAAATGTCTTTCTGTGCCTTAATTTCCTGATTTAGAGTGTAGATGTTAATCAGACTGACACCAAGCTTTTTTTAACCTAATTGATTGTAACCTCTGTAAACTTTAACCACTGGTTGTAATCTCTCCACGTAGCCACTACAGTAAGAGTATTATAATATTTTATGACAATAAACTCAGTGCCTCAGCCCTCAGCCTTCAACCTTTAGTTTGCTGGGGCCCTCCTGATCCCATCCTTTGTCTTTCTTTTTTATTTTCTTATTTTTCTTTCATTCTTACCCTCTGACTTGAGTTCTAATTTATTGCCGACAAACTCCAACATCTTTGAAAATGAACAGCAGATGTAGAAACAACTGCACCCATATTCAATTATTTTGTCTTTGGCAAAGGGCTAAAAACATACCCTGGAGAAAAGACAGCCTCTTTAATAAGTAGGGCTGGGAAAACTGGCTTTCCACATACAGAAGTTTGACCATCTTTTGCTCTCTTTCTTTTTCTTTCTCTCATATATATATATATATGTATATATATGTATATATATATATATATATGTATATATATATATATATATATACATATATATATATATATACACACACACACCCACCCACACACTAAACTACAAATGAATTAAAAAGCTAAAATTTAAAACAGAAATACTTAATCTGCTTGACGGTAAAATAGGTGAAAGTCAAAGTCATAGTCATCAGGAAAGAATTTCTGAACAGAACACAGCACCTAGTATCAGGCATCAGCACATGGGATATCATCCAGTTATAAAGCTTGTGCACAGCAAAAGAAGCAACCAACAGAGTTGGCTGAGATGAGAAAAACATCTGCCGTCCATCCCTCAGACAAATAACTAATATATAAAACACATAAGGAATTAAAAAAAATTAGATCCTTGCAAATGAAAAGCCAAATCAAAAAAAAGGCAAGTGAAACAAGTAGACATTTTTAAGAAGAAAAAGTACAAATGCCCAATACATACATGAAGAACTCTTAAATATTTCTGGCCATTAGATGAATGCCTATTAAAACAACACTGATAGCCCATCTTACACCAGAAAGAATGACTATCATCAAGAAACTAAATAATGGGGCTGGGGATTGAGCTCAGTGGTTCCCATGTCTGCCTTTGAAACGCAAGGTCCCTAGTTGGTAATCACATACCACAATGCGGGGCGTGGCATGTCATGCCTGTAATCCCAGCATGTGGGTGGTAGAGCCAGGAGGAATTCTGTGAGGTCAAAGCTTGCCTGAACTACATAGTGAGCACAGGGCCAGGCTGAAAACAAACAAACAAACCAACCCAAAAAGCCCCAAAAAAGAATCCCTCAGAAAAACCCAACAACAACAACAACATCCAAATAATAACAAATTCTGACAGGGCTGTGTTGAAAAGGAATCTTCTACATTGGTGATGGAAGCATAACTAGTACAACTACTATGGAAATAAGTATGGAGGTTCCTTAAACAACTAAAACTAGAAATTGCATTTGACCTCTATTTCCTTTCTAGGTAGCTTCCCAGAATTAAAGATAGCATATTATAATGGTACATGCATATCCATGTCTATATCAACTAAATCTTGGGATCAGCCTACGTGCCCCATCAACAGATACATGGATAAAGAAAATGGATTTGCATGTTGGACTAATATTCTGTCATAATGAAGGATAACCTTCATTTGAAGGAAAATGGATGCACTTTGAGATCATAATGTTAAATAAAATACATCAGACACACAAACTTAAATATCACATAGTTTTTCTTATATGAGAAGCCCAGCAATAGGAGGTAGGGAGATAGATCTTTCTCAAACTGGAAGAGAATTGGGAGATGGGTGAGGGTGGAGTTGGGCGGGGAAGGGATGGAACAAGAATTAAGTCATGAACTTGTGCCAGCTTCTCACAAGGGATGTAATCATTATGTACTGCAACAGGTACTAATAGAAAATAAAAAGTAAAGAACCTCTACTCTCTGAACAGATTCTTTTTCCATCAAATTATTATGGCTCCATGTGTCCCGAGTCTGTATTGGGTCCTAAGAATACCAACCCTGACCTCAGGACATTTTCCCCTAACCTCTGTCCAACAAATGCTTTGTTCTTATTTGGAACTTTATGCAGAAATACAGGGTTAGAATAAAACAGGGATGGTGGCCATGGTCATAAAAGGGATACAGTAGTGAATAAGTGGTCAGAGGCTTGGTCTCTGGGTTCATCACATGGATAGTTTCCTCACTTGCAGTCAGAGCAGCCTTAACCTTCATCCTGTGCATCTGTAAAGTAAGAATGAAAATGCTAGACAATTCATAGGTTTGTACTGATGGTTGCCTGAAATAAATGCCCCATTAAATTTGATTATCACCTTGTAATTGACAATATTGACAGTTTTCTGCCCTGTTAATTGAAAGTCTTGGTGTAGAAGACTGAATAATGCTTCCAACACTTCATCATTTCATAATGTCACAAATGACTAAGGTAGCCTTTGTCTCAGTTATAGAGACAGAAGAAACATCAGTTCTGAGTTAATCAGTGGACTTCTTCACTCTCATGATTCCTGGTTCATCCCTTATTCATGGGTTATGGGTTTGGGGCCAGAAAACCCTGTTAGAGACAAATGGAGACACGAGAGTCAGAATATCTTTGTTGAGGCCAGCAGTCTTTCCCGGGATGGAGTGAAGCCTCGGATGACTCGCCCCCCCATGTCTACTGAGGAACCAAAGGCACAGAGTGTTGCTGAGTGCAGATGTTTGTTTGGGTATCAAGCTGGCAAGGGAGCCTGGTGACAGCTGGCTGAATAGTTAACTTTTATCAGATTGTCTCCTCAGGGAGCTTTCTTTTCTCCCTGTAAAGTCCCTCTATGCCCAAGCTGCCAAGCATCCTGTCTTCAAGACATTTCCACTGCCCAGACAGCAACCCCCTGGGTGGTGCAAGGAGCGCCACACATGCGCACTCCTTGCAGGTCTGCGTCAGGGGGCTACGGCCTGTTCAAGGATGTGGAGTCTTCTCAGCTCCCCACCCTGAACATCTAGCAGTCTTTTTTACACAACAGACATTTGGCAAATGTTAATTGATCAGATACATTTAAAACAGTTTTAATTAAGACATAGCTTTACTAAATTACAAAATCACAGCACCTTTTTTGTGGATCATTTAGAACATATAGACAGTTTTTTTTTGTTGTTGTTTGTTTGTTCGTTCTAAATGACATCACATATAACTTGCTATCCACAATACCCATTAACATTGTTTTAAATATCTTTCTACTGTTTCCATGCAAACATATTTTTTTTCACCTGAAAGTGGCCCTAATCAGTTATACTGTAAATGCTTTGTGGTAGCCTTCTGTTTTATAAAATAATATATACAATTCTAATGAGTTGTTTTTTGAAGCATCACTTTTCATTAATATGGCATAGGTTGGAGCATCTCTAATGTGGAAATCTGAAATCCAAACACTTCTGAATCTGAAACTTTGTGAGTACAGAAATAATGCTCAAATATTTTAGATTTTGGACCATTTTGTATCTATAGATTTAAAGATTCTCAGCTGGTAAAATCTATGTAACTATTATTAACTCCAAAAACATCTCTGAAATCTGAGGGACTTCTGATCTCAAGCATTTGCAATAAAAGATACTGAGTCTTTACAAGTTAGCTAGTATTATTCTTAAGCATTTAGATTGTAGTCTGTTTTATACATTGATATCAAAATCATTGTTGGGTATTGGAATGCTCCTGGATGAATTCTTAGCATCACCAGTTTTCTTCCATAGATGATGCTGTGTCCTTTGCTCTATACAGTTCTTATTATGTATCAGACTCCACCTGTATGTCTGTTTTTAGCTGAGAAGGCTTTATACTTCATACAAAATATTTTCATCACTATCACTTTAACTTTTTTAAAAATTGAAATCTTTATTGGTACATTACATATACACATCATGATTGCATTCAACAATGGGAATTTGTACCGGTATATGACAAAACTTAATTCTCATTTTTTCCCATAGCCCTACCCACCCTACCACCCCCACCCCCTATATATATAAACTTTGTTTCCTTTCTTTTTTCTATATCTCATTGTTTTTCCCCCTTCACCCCATTTCACTTACATACATTCTAGAACTCATTTACATCTTCATTTTCTCATAGCAGAGAATAGATACGATATTTAAACATCTGTGACCTATTTATTTCACTTATGAGGATGTCCTCAAGGTGTGTCCATTTAAATATAAATGATACAAGGAATAAAGATTGGAAAAGAAGAAGTTAAATTGTCATTATTTGCTGACGACATGATACTCTATCTAGAGGATCCTAAAAACTCAGTTAAAAAACTGCTGGACCTAATCGCCAATTTTAGCCGTGTAGCTGGTTACAAGGTCAACGTTAAAAAATCAATAGCCTTCGTATACACAAACAGTAGACCCACTGAGATAGAAATTGGAGAGTCAGTTCCTTTCACAATAGCATCCCCAAAAATAAAATACTTAGGAATCAATCTAACAAAGGAGGTGAAAGACCTCTACTCTGAAAACTATAGCACTCTGAAAAAGGAGATAGAAGATGATATCAAAAAATGGAAAGACATACCTTGATCCTGGGTAGGAAGAACCAATATTGTCAAAATGGCTATAGTCCCAAAACTACTCTACACATTCAACGCAATGCCGATTCAAATCCCAACAGCATATTTCACAGATCTAGAGAAAAAAATTCAAACTTTCATCTGGAACCACAAAAGACCTAGAATAGCCAAAGCAATTCTAAGCAACAGGGACATGGTGGGGAGTATCACAACTCCGAACCTGAAACTATACTATAAAGCCACTGTGATAAAAACTGCGTGGTACTGGCAAAGTAACAGACCCGAGGATCAATGGAGTAGACTAGAAGATCCAGAAACT